>VXBU01009302.1:185168-331618 GCA_013400315.1 Bombycilla garrulus | reverse complement strand
CAGAGCCTGTGGCTGCTGCCGTCATTGAGCCGTGAGGGGAGAGGGGCTGGCGGGAGCGGCCGCGGCCCCGGGGCTGAGGGGTCCCGCTCCCCGCGGCTCTGGCACGGCTGCCCGGGGGGGCTGCTCTGGGGCCGGGGAAGCCACGGCAGTAAGTTGCCCATGGCACACGTTTCCTTCCGCACCGCTGTGGGGGCTGAGGAAGCGCAGGAGCAACTTGTTACTTGGCTTGTAGTTAAGCCGTGTGAAAGTGAGCAAGGTAGTGCGAGTGCAGGGTCATGAGCGTATAACTGCCCGTAGACAATTTATCCGTTATCACTAACTGCTTGATATAACCACGCCATTTGGGCAAACTTATTAGATTTGAGTTTTGTGGCACTGTCTCTCCCATTTCAGTATTGGGTCGAGATCGTGCTGTACGGCATGTACTGTCCTTCATGCAGCTCCTTATGATCACTTTTGAGTGTGATTGTGTCTGAATTCGTTATCTTTAACCACAGGTGAACACCGACGCGCACACAGAGTTCCAGATACTGATCCTCAGAGAATCCGTGTGTAACAGGATGGATAATCTTTTGGCTCAGCTCCAGTCTGGTGGAGCCTGCATGTGTTTTTTTCAGGCTAATGTACAAAAAGGGTACTCTATTTATTCTGCCAGGTTTTATTTAATTTGTATATTTATGGCAACGATCCTATTACCTTCTTTCTAATTGGTGTGGCTATGCATAGCAGATCATGCCTAAAAATCCTTGCTTTTGCAGTCAGAAATTAACCTGTTAGTGCTGTGATTTTTTAAACAACGTTAGGCTCTGGTTGCGGAAATATACCGACTCATTCCACCTAGAGTGCAGTTACTTACATGGGTGTGCAGCATTTAAGTATCATGGTACGTCTAGGTTCTGAGAAACAGCTGAATGATAATACTTAATCAAATATGACTCTAGGGGCTGCAGCCTGCCAGGTTAAAAATTTTCATTTTAAAACCAGGTAAACCAATGTATTTTCTCGTTTAAAGGCAAACTCAAGTTGTAAGATATGCGTTAAACTTAAGTAAGATATCCATAGCTTTACCATATTCTTACACATTATCATAGAACGGTTTGTGTTGGAAGGGACCTTAAAAGATCATTGATTCTTGGAACATAGCACCATGGGCAGTGATGCTACCTGCTAGATCAGGTTGCTCAGGACCGCATTAAACCTGGCTTTGAATGCTGCCGGGGATGGGGCATCCACAGGACCTCTGGGCAGCCTGTCGAAGTACCTCACCACCCTCATGTGAACGATAAATACTCTACACGAATCAGAAATACAAATGTGACACGTGATGGCCCAGTAGAGGACGAAATACTGATGCTGTAGGCAAAGATGTGTCTTGGGTCTCTTTTTCCAAAACTATTTCCTGCCCTCTATAAATGAATTTGGTGCACAGAATGCAAATTTAGGTCATGCCATAGTTGCATCTCTCTCCACAAAGAAGGATGTTCATTTGACTTGCTGC
The DNA here is from genome assembly GCA_013400315.1 of Bombycilla garrulus. Classification (NCBI taxonomy): domain Eukaryota; kingdom Metazoa; phylum Chordata; class Aves; order Passeriformes; family Bombycillidae; genus Bombycilla; species Bombycilla garrulus. The sequence goes on along the minus strand of VXBU01009302.1, from coordinate 330,120 downwards.
TTTCAAGTTCCACCTGAAGCTACAAGCATTGCAATCTTCAGCTATTATCCTTCTGTCTTACACATTCCAACAAGCCCCCTTCACCAGGGCAGTCAGTTAAATTGTGAAGATGTACACTTCGAATTTATGGCAGTACTGTTATGAGAGATAATGATAAATTCTTTATTGGCTACCTATTTGTGTCCTGCCCCAACGATTGCACTTTGCTTGCAAGTCAGTGCTAGAATACTCACTTTTGGACACACACTGGTTCTTTTCCTATGCAGCACAAAAACCAGCTTTTTTGTCGAAGCAAATGCTTGGTATTTGTTGTACATTGTGTGCTTGAAGTAACTTGCAGTTGAAGGAAAAATCAGCATGGAAAAGCAGGATCCTGACTCAGGATTCATCTTGCTCTTGCCTTGCTGAGTGTTATTAGGTGAGTTACTTGACCCTTTCACTACTTATCACTGTGTAAACCTTGAATCATAGGTTCTACGTACAAGGATATTTATTAAGATTTTAAGAACATCTTTACTTTCTGGACAATCCTGGTGCCCTGTTAAACCAGTGATGAGGTTTATATTTTGTGTAATTGATCACCTTATGATTGCCAAGGTTTTTAACTGCTGTACTGATTGCCATTTCTAACAATTACAGACAAAAATATATTAATGTTCCAAGTAAATCCTATATCACACACACATTTTTTCAGTGCAGTAATATTCAAATAAACCTACAAACCAACCTCAACAGAGGCGCAAACTGTACAGCCAGCCGGCAATGAAATTGACATGTTTTTTCTTCTGAAGGGCCATATTCTTAGCTAGCCTCTACTATCTTGTGCAAATGTGACAAAAAAAAAAAAAAAACAACCCCATGGTGTGGTTGCTTGGCTAGGCTTTGGGACTGTGTTGTGTTGATGATGCAATGTCCAAAGTTCAGCTCAGAGGTTTTATGATACAACCAGTGAGCAGGAGGTCAGGTTCAGGTTATGGTTTTGGTCTCCTCCTGTGTTTGTTTTGTTTCTCCACATACCGGAAGAGAAGTGTCACAGCTGTTTTCTGCTGCCCAGCCCCACTACTTTGAGTCTCCTCCCCTCCCTACCTGGACTCCAAACTGTGAGCAACTTCTCGCTTCTTTGTTGCTGTTACATATTTCAGCTCCCTCCAAGTTTGAAAAGCCCTGGTTAATTTTTGCTTTCTTCTAGGGGTTGCTCCCCATATTCTCCTAATTTCTTTTGGGAAGTTAGAATTCCCTGTAACCATCAGATAAAACCATCTGTAGTCAATGAAAATGACGTCTGCTTGTGTAGAAAGTCAGTGGTTACCTGTTGCTAAATGTTGTGTTGCAATTCCAGAATATTTTACAAGATTCAGAGTTTGGACAGGCAGTACAGAAACCATCCTCCATTATAATGTTGCCAACAGCTGCAGATGTGTATTTACATAGGACCAAACCCAAGAATCTCTGTCAAATAGCATCATTTTTGCACTGTTCCTTTGTTTCTTCAAAGGTGTTTTCTGTTTCGTTTTCTTGGGTTTTTTTGGTGTTTTTTTAGGTTTTTTGTTTTTTTTTTTTTTTTTTTAATAGCTGCCACCAGTGAAGGAGCTAGTTAGGAATGCTAGCCAAACGTGACTCAGATGAGAAGAGGACTAAAAAGAGAGAAGACAAACAATGTGTCTGTAATTTTTGTTGGCTCTCCAGTAATGGCTTATGTAAAAGAAAGTTGGTTATCAATTATTCATCAGAGAATTTATATATCAGTAGAAACACAGGGGAGTGCTAGATATAACTGCACTGAAATCAAAAGGGGAATTAGGTTCATATATATACCAAACATCAAGCAGATCTATGTAACATTGAGACTCCCACCCACCTTTACCACTTTTTTACTGAGATGCATCCTGCATTCCATTAACTGCTGGAGAGAGTCCAGAGGAGGCGACCAAGATGATTAGAGGGATGGAACAGCTCTCCCACAAGGAAAGGCTGAGAGAATTTGGTTTGTTTAGCCTGGACAATGGGTGGCTTAGGGGTGACGTAATTGTGGCTTTCCAGTACCTGAACAGAGGCTACAGGAGGGATGGAAATGGGCTTTTTACAGAGACATGTAGTGACAGGACAAGGGGGGATGGATTCAGATTGAAAGAGAGTAGATTTAGAGTAGATATTATGAAAAACATGTTTACTATGGGTGTGTTGAGGCCCTGCACAGGTTGCCCTGAGTGGCTGTCCTGTCACTGAAGGTGTTCAAGGCCAGGCTGAACAGGGCTCTGAACAGCCTGGTGTGGTGGAAGATGTCTCTGCCCATGGCAGGGCGGTTGGAACTAGATGTAGATGATCTTTAAGGTCACTTCCTACCTGGGCCATTCTATGGTTCTGTGAACCATGTCTTTCACCCCTTGCTGCACCCTTCATGTGTTGTAACTCCTCAGTTAAATGCACTATTTCTATATAAAGCACATCATTAATGAGTTTTATTGACAGTTTGCTACAGAACAGCCTAGAGCAGGAGTTGGAGTGACTCAGAGTAGGAAAGCTGTGCAGCATGCAACTCCCTGTGCATGAATTTGCAGGAATAATGAGCCTTATTCAGATCATCTGAGTTCAGCTCCATCACCTTCATGCTTTCCACTGGTGTGAATCAGATCTGTGCTGATGACTCTGGTGCTGCCCAGGTTAGGCTGTGGTGATGGGTGCTGTGAGTTAGCCATGGCCATCCTCCTTCTGAACTTGCTGCCTGCCTAGGGCTGACCCTGCATTTGAGGAGGAGGGAATCTGTTCCCTTGCAGGGAAAGCCCTGTGTCTCTGTGCATGTCTGCTCTCTCATTATCACTGACCTCAGTGCCATATTTACTTTTACCTGCTGTGTGATAGGTGCAGTAAAAGAGCACTTTTGTCCTAGGCTAGGGTGTGCTTCCACTCTCTCAGAGCCCGAGAATTGGCAGTAGGTAGCAGTAGGTTGCTCAGTAACTCTGGGGTCCCAGAGGGTGTGAGCTGTGGGTCTGCCTGTGCTTGTGCTGTGCTAAGCAGTGGTCACATACCAACTCTGGAACAACCTTATTGGCAAGGTCTAAAGTAATCCTGTTTCAGTGGCCTAAAGAGTTACTGCTGTGCCACTGAGTCACACTTGCTCACTCATAGCCTTCCCTTACTGCCAAAAATGCTTCAGCACAGAGTACCTTGATGCTAAACCTTTCTTTCTCACAGTCACGAGTGAGGACTGGGTATGGCTGTCACACAGGTAAAGCCGTAGTAACTTGATTGCCTTTGGTTATGCATGTAACGCATTATTTTAAGAATCGTTGTTCAGCAAGAGAGAGAACTACTTAATTTCTTAATGATTTGGAATCAAGTTTATCCCAAATAATGAGGATCTATATAGGGCTAATCCACAATGATAAAAAGAAAGAAGAGCCAAAGAATATTTTTCATTTTTAAATAAGTAATATATATGTATTTTTCATGGAAAAGACTTTTAGTGTTCAGCAGCAAAAGAGGTTAATGGTAAAACTTAGTAGGTAAGGTATTTAGTGAGATGGAAATTTTTTCAATGTTTTCATATTTTTTTAAGGTTTAGGTTAAGTGGTAAATCCAATAAAATCATTCTCTGTCCTATAGGTAATTGGCCTGTGTTTGACTCCATGCCTCTATGAGGAGGAAGGAAATTTTATTCAAGTGTTGAAACAAGTGAGGTGGACTGAGGGAAGCAGAAGAAAAAGGCCAAGACCTGCAGAACTGTTACAGCCACCCATGCATAGCGCTGATCTCTCTTTGAGAGAGCAACTACTCTCTGACTACTTCCAAATCAAAGAACATCAATTAGAAATCATTGGCAATTAGTAGAGAAGAATATCAAGGAAAAAGGGAAGGAAGAAGTGCAAGCATGGGTGAAATGCCAGTGAATGAGGGCAGGGGAATGTTCCAGAGAAACAGCATGAAGAAGTGAGTTGGTGTGCTGCAGGGAACAAGGCAAGGAGGGAACAGGGAGGTTTGATTCCATACAGCTGCCGATGAACAGCTGTTATAGGGGACATACAAAGGCCTCTGGAAGATCAGTGCAGTGTGTAGGCTGGATTTTGAAGTGTGGATTGAAATGATGATATAAAAATGTTAATTTCTTTAAAAAGTAAGATAGTAGTGGTGTGTTTGAGGACAAAGTGACAAGTTGTGAGTTTGGAAATGACAGATCTTTGCCAGAGCCATAAACATGACCTTTGCTGGTTGTGGTTTAATGCTCAGAGTATTTATGTGACCACATGCCCTTTTTAGGGTAGAATAATATACCTGTCAGTAACATGCCACTTCTGCATATGTATAACTCAGCATGATTGAGGAAAAACCACAAAGTTATCGAGGTATGATGGCAAGTTAGTTCAGATACTAAATATCTTGATTTTACTTTTGCATTTCACAGCATGGTATCAGAAGTGTGGTAAGATTTTCTTGGAAATATGAGCGAATTCCAGCAGAAACTGATGCAGAAACTCCACTTTTTCCTGAAAACTAGCTTCCACTATTTCCCATAGCAGGATCAGGGCCTAACAAGCCACCCATCCTTCTTACTGTTGGTTTGGGTTTTTTTTTTATCTCTAGGAAAACAGAATTCTCCATGTCTCTGTGTTAAAATGATTGGAAATTAAACTTAGGGGGATCTAGCATGTGATTACTTTTTTTAGACAGGATTTTCTTCATAGCTGAATTGGACTGAGTTTTTTTCCCCCTCACAAACCAGATGGTAAGTGATTCAGTACTTTTAGCAGCAGAAAAATGATTATTTTTCTTTCCTCAGTAGTTGGTGTGAATGTACTTTTCTTTATCTATTTACATATTACATAAGCACACTTTACCAGCATTTCTGTGCATAGGTTACAGTCCTGATCCTGCAGAGAGCCTTGCACACAGGACTTGATGTGGCTCATATAGAGCTATTTGCAAGCAACTCATGACAGTGTCGTAACTGTATTTGTATCTTTATGTATGTACTTAAATTTATTACACCATATGAGGATGAGGATGCCAACACAATTTTAAGTCCTCAAAACAATTGAGTTACTTTGCACCCTTTGCTTTCTTTTCACCTAACAAAGTCCCTGATCTCTTCTGCTGTGTTCCTGCAGTAGGCTGTAGGTCCTTTTGAGTTAGGCTGTCGGTGGCTTTTGAGTTATGCTAAAAGCTTTGTCCTTATTATCCAGTGTAAGTTCTTCCTGCTGTGCAGGGGGAGCCAGGTCCTCATTCATGTAACCTTCTGGACTTGTACTGGTGTTACTTCCTTTGGAAGGGATTGCAGGAACAGTGGCAATTGTTACTTGTTTACAAGTACTTGATTGCTTGATAGTAATTACAAATTACTAATGTTTTTAATATTTGGGAGAATATTAAAAAAAAATCACATGAGTACTCGATTTATCAAGGTTATCTGCATCTATATTTGTTGGTGTACGTATAATGTTAGATAGAAAACATATGTGTAACTCATATATGCTGTGTCAGCACACAGGTATTTGAGGCAGAAGGCTCTAAAGCTGTTAGTATACTTACACTCCAGGAAAACACTGTATTACAGTATCCAGTCACTCATTCTCTATACAAGAAGGTGCAAGTAAGGTTGTCCAAGCGGTCTGACCCATGTCCTTTCCAAGCAGTTAAGAGCTGATTTGTAAATTTGCTGTGCTTTTACCCTAGCTTTACCTGGGAATTAAAATATTGAATGCATAGTCTCATACTGCTGCTTTATTGAGACAGTAATACTCCAGTTCAAACACAGTGACCGTTTTCTCTGTTTACAAATCTGGCTGTACACAGTTGGAATATAATTATCTGATTCTCTTCTTGGTCCTGCCTCATGTAGGTATGCTCTGGTTGAGTTACTGGGGGATTGTGCACAGAGGAGCTGGCTGGCCCCTTGCCTTGTTTTCCAGGTTTATCAGAGAGATAAAACCCACTTATTAGCATTTTTTTCTTGAAAAATGTGACAATCTTCTGCTTCCATGTATTCTAATAGGGAAAAAAAGACATATGGATTAGCATCAGAGATACTGTGCTGTGACACATCAAGTTTTTCCCTTCAGTTAAATTATTCAGTTGGAAGGGTGTCAGAAGGAGTTCCTTGAAACTAGCACTGTTGGTTTGACATGGATCAGTAGTCAAGCTGGGGTGATTCAGTGTGCCTTGTATTTGTGAAATAAGTTACTTTTTCCTTTATGCAAGGGGAAGCTTTTGGGAGAGTTTGCCTCTCCGGCTGTGTGGTCACACAAGGTGGCACAAAACTGTGTCTGCAGGGCACTTAATCCTGTGGGATGATGCTGTGTGGAGTGGTGTGTGGCTCCAGTCTGAGGTCAGACTGCCTGATGGGAGGAAGAAGAGCTTGTTCAGTCACAGCTCTGTGTGTGTTTCATACCAAGGGTTGTACCTTCTCTGAACCTCATCATGGTCACAAATGGTCACATTTCTTATAACACATTAGCAGAAAGAAATAGAAGCACAAAGCAATGGTTTTGCACTTCTAAATGCTGTGTCCGTAGAAAAGCAGAGCAGTGACTCCTAACCCAGCTGTTGTGGGCATGCAGAGCAATGCAATTAAGATTTCTATTCTCTCAGACTGGCTGTGCATGCTCTTGTGCCCATTGTAATTGACTGACTGGCAGCAGTGAGCTTGTTTCCCAGTGCACTTGTCCTGGTATCCACTGGCACCCAGCTCCCCATAACTTGCTGGCCAGGTGTTACACTGGGTGTGTTGCCATGCCTGGGAGTGTGATAGTGGCTGTGACAGGAGAAGTTAAACCAGGTTGATCTGTCAGTCAGGAAGAATGAGCAAAATTTGCCCTCAATGTGGAGGGCACTGAAGAAACAGTGTTGGAGACCAGTTATCTGTTGGCTCCTTTGGGTTTCAGGGAGTAAATACAGTGGAGAAAACTTGTCTCAAAGCTTTGTGGACCAAGTAATTGATGTAAGCCCTGGGTTACATAGGACATAAGTGTGCTTTTATAAGTACTGGAAGTACTGAAGAGAATTTCTTCTGGTTTCGGTTATAATAGGGAATGTTCTGTACAGTTTGTTTGCTTGATTGGTTCATTTTATTGTGTGTAAATACACTGTAGAAACAAGTTTGCCTTTTGTTCAGTGGTACTCAGCTAGTGTGCTTCCAGTAAATCTAGTGAATTGAGGGGAATAAGTAATGTGCTCTGGTCTGTCAGTGAAACAAAGTCCACTTAAAATTCAGGCCATGAGGGATATGGTGAGGTGCAGAGGAGTTAGAAGACCAGTGAGCAGAACTGATGGCCTGTGCCACAGAACAGAAACCTTCAGGCCACGTGTGCCATGGACAATGTGAGCTGCCTCAGTGAAAAAGGTGTGGTGCTCTCCCATGTGTGGTATGAAACTCTGCCTCCAGTGATCTTAATGAAAATGACGTGGTTTTGCACTGGGGCAGACGAGAGCAGAATCTGGCCAACTGTTAATAGCTTTTTGTATTTGAGGCTGAAATAAAGTGGCTGTGTATGCAAATAATTGTGCGAGTGTGACTTCTGAATGATTCCTAAAAGGAGAATTCAGTATTTAATTGTTGGAAATACAAACTGTTTGGCACGAATCTCCTGGTTTGGCTGAGCTATACTTGACCTGTGACAGAGAGAGCAAAGGTGATTCTAAATCCTGGGATCCGAGGGGCCAGTGTGTAACATAAGTCAGAATCAGTCTGCTTTGTAATTACAGATGCTTATTTTGTGTACAAAAACAGTTGATTATTTTTTATTTCCATTATCTCATCTCAACCTTTATGTGTGAATCTGAGCTATATGAGTTCAAGGGAACAGCATATAACTAGAATTAAAAAAGGGACTTGACAACAAAACGTTGGTTGTTCTGATGTAAAGATGTTCTCGTGTAACCAAAATGATGAAATTGAATCTGAAAACTTTGTGAGAAGTCTAAGAAGTTCAAAATAACCTTTCTTTTACTCCATGACCTGCATTTCTTGCAGTATTTTGACCCATGCCTTGGAACAAGGATAGTTTAGCTCTTAGAATGAGAGACAATTAGAAGCAACCATGATGCTGTGGATTAACACTCTGTTACTCTTCAGCTGTGCTTCAGAAACCAGCTGAACTGCAGCAGCTCTGCTCTTTATGCAGAAGTCATGTGGTGGAGATGGCTTAAGCCATCTTCATTTTGTTAAATTCTTAAACTGTGATAATCTCACCATAAGTTATCAGCTGTCCTTATGTCTAGAAATGTGGCTATCCCATTTTAAACTCTGGAGAGCAGAGAATGTTTTTCCTGGAACCAAGATCTATAAATGCTTTCAGTTTTCAAAGAGCCTCCAGTATTTGATAAAGTAAGTTTTACTTACACAAGCTAAATATTGCCACTTTTAAGTACAAGTGTTGATGGTGTGGAGACATGCTAAATTTTGTTAGGATACAAGTGTGAGCCCAGAGTTGATGGGGTATGTTTGAAAATAGTTCCTGGCAGAAGTTACACTGGCTGAGAATCAGGTCCTCACACTCAGTTGACATCACTGGAAGATGCACACAAGAAGTGAAAGTACTGTGTGGCCTTTAAGCTTCTGTTCCTGTGGTACATGAGGTTTTATCATACACAGAAGAAAGGAAACAATCACTTTTCCAGGTAATTGCTACAGAATGGATGTCTGATCTATTCCAGTCTGCTCTGTCTGGGGAATGTCTCCACGACTTTAGTGAAGTGCTGTGCATGCACAAGAAGGAGGCTTTTTGGATGGAATTTGTAATGTAGGACTCATTAACAGATGATAGTGGATAATTTTGAAAGAGATGACTACAGCACATAGATCATAGAAATAACTTGAGGGAATACATTCACCAAACTGAGATGTTCTCTAAAATGCTTGCTGACAGGTTACTTATGCTTCTGTATGCCAAAAGCAGTAGTTTTTTCTCAAAAGCAAACAGAAAATTAGATTATCTTCTTTTTTTAATTGTATGAGGAGTAAGTGTGAAAATTGTTTGGGTTACATGGATGTTTGTAAGGGTCACCAGTGGAAAATCAGGCCCAGTGCTTTATATGTTTGTCTAAAGCAAGTGGCATTTCCATTTGTTTTTCGAGACTCCTGAGGTCTTGTCTGCAACTGTATCAAGAATACAGTCACTTATTCTCTGTCGCACAGAAAGGTCACTCAGTCAAGTTTCCTGCTGGTGTGCGTCTCCTCCCTTTGGCTGTTTGTTATTTTAGATGCAGCTCTGTGGGTCAGTGCACCAGAGCCTGTGGGCACTGCTGGAATAAAGACAGCAGCTTTCCTTCCACTCTGCTGTTTGGTGTAACTGAGAGCTGAGCTGGAGGGCTGGTGGTTTGCTTTTCTAGGTGATCCTAGGGAAGCAGATGGATTGCATCAGGAGTCCTGCATCACTCTGGCTGGCTCCCAGTGTGGCTAGATACATCAGAAATCCCAGAGCTCCTCAGCTCTCAGCCCTGTCGTGTGTCCTACAGCACTAGTCTCCAGGGAACTGAGGTTACTAGATTGGAGGATATGAGTTGCATAAAAAAGTCCCAGTCCCCAGGAGTTTAGGAGTGATAGCAGAATACTTATAACTTGCTTTCATGTTACATGGCATGGGACTTGCTCTTCCTTGCAGATGACTTCTCCAGTGCTGTTTGGATGTGCCTGCTGCTCTGTGATTGCTCCTAAAGCCTTGATTTGACAGCAGCCTCTGGCGTGCTGTGGGCCAGCAGATCTGCATAGCAACAGACCCACCAGTCTTCCTGCAGAGAGTTAAAGGAATTTTGGAGAAAATAAGCAAGTCAAAAATTTGCCATTCTCTTCCGTGACAATTCTCTGGATTCAAAGTGTCCCTCGTCTCTGGCACAGCTGGGCAGCAGGCTGGGGAGGAAAGCAGCACAAGTTTTATTGTCTTTCCAGTGCTTGGGGTTGCTGATGTTAGATGCTTTAAGTGTAGGCTTTTGAGAGAAGAGTTGTAGGTGAAGGAGAAGCATCACCATTAAGTGAACTGGAGGGATAGTACTTTGACCTCTTGGAATATAGAGCAGGCTGAGGAAAAGGAGTAAGATTAAAAGAAAGAAAATCTTCTTAATCTGAGTGATGTCAGCTTGTCACTGTCAGTTTGGTAGTTATGTAGCTGCCAGCCTCCTGCTGTGCAAGGAGCAGATCATTAATTAAAAGGCATAGCAGAGTGCAGCATGCTTAGGGCTTTGAGATGCTGACAAGCTAATACCACCCAGCATAACTGCAGAGAGCATGTCCAACACGAGCTATAGCTCTAAGTACTAAAAACCTGTTATCCAGTGTGTCATCCTTGAAGACAACATGTGGCGTACATGCTGAAACCTAAAACTTCCTTGCTCTCTGCCTCCCTAGCAGCCTCATACATGTATCCAGCTTCTCCGTAGTGTGAGCCACAAGGCAAGAATCTGTGTAACACAGTGGTTGGGAGAGCTTTGGGGTTCCCTAGGCCACCTGGCTGTGCAGTAGTCCTGTGCCTTTTGACCTCAGAAGCACTGGAGCACCTGGGTAGTGGTGCTGGGCATGGCAAAGGGTAGGAGCAGGTTTACTGCTAAGGGGTATAAATCCCTGGCAAGACTGAGTGCCTGTTCTGAGATGCAGAGATGTGGGTCAGAGAGCGTGGGACTCAGTTAGGTAAGAGAATGTGAGAACACACTCACTATATGGCTGCTAAACAAGGAGCAGGAAGGGATTTCACTGGTTTTGGCTTGAGGGATTAAGCAAGAAGTGATGGATCAGATAGAAAAGAATCTGGTTGGACTGTGGTATAGTTTGTACAATACACTCTCAGCTTGCAATTTATCCTAGACCAGATTGTAAATGTTCAGTACTGTTTATGAGCATCTGATCCTCGCTGCTCAGACAATTTTCCTCCTCTCGTTTGTCATGCACACTTGCAAATTTAATACTTTTATTTTGGAGAATGCAACATTTCACTGTCCTGTGAAACAATGCATCTCTTCTGCTGTTCTCATGGAGATGTGATGCAATGATATCACTTCCTAGTGAGGGATTGGTGAATCATTTTGTTGGTGTTCATGAATCTCTTCTTTGCTAATAGTTTCTGCACTGGTCTTAATCCAATTTTCAAAAGCAAAATTATAATGTCAGGGACTTTTTAAAAAACTTTTTGTTAAAAAGACAATACTGCCATTATTTGTTGCATACCATACTGAACCCAAACTCTCAGCATGCTGCTGAAATGCTCTCCCAAATATATTTGTGTACCTCAAGGTATTGACTCCTATTCAGTCAAACCCTCTCCAGTATTGGGAAGCTTGCTCGCAGCAGGGTGGGTGACAGAGGACACGCATTTGTCTCACAGGCTCAGGTGGGTGGTCTGATAATTTAAAGTTTAAAGCTCTCCAGTGGATCTGGTAACCTCTTGCATAGGAGCAGAAGAACTCTGAGCTGTCATGGCTGGGTGTACGAAGGCTCTTCTCCTGGTTGGGAGCCTCTGATATTTTATTGTCTGCCTAGGAGGTGTGGCTGGTTGTTCACCTCCATCAGCTTTGCACCTCATGTGGTGTAAAGAGGGCGGCAATCAGGAGTAAGTAGGTTCCTCAGAACTGCCTTGTCCTGGGAAGAAGAGATGGCAGGCCGTGTGGTTGTAGTGAGGCAATGTGCAAGGCCTTTGGCATCTTCTTATGCACTGGCGAGGGCCTTTTCCTGGGGAAAAAGGAGTTGCTTGTGGTGTGAATATGGTCCTGTGAAGGTAAGGGCACTTATTCTTTATTATTTTTTTTTATTACTAGGTTTATCCTTGGCCAAGCCTGAAGCTTCTTGAGTTGTCTGTAAGACAGCCCTAATCTTGTGGCAGCTGCAGAGTCAGGGAATTGCACGAGAAGCACAGAAGTGCCTTTGCGCATTTCCTCGTTTGATGGGCCAAGGGTCCCTGTGTCCCACAGATCGTGCCTGTTTCTCCAGGCGGGCACCCAGCATGCTCCAGCAAGCCCACTGCTGCCCTCAGAGGGTGTTCCCATGCCATTTGTACTGCTCCTCGCATTTTCTCTCTGATACATTGCACATTGCCAGCTGGTATTTGTAACATGTTCCATAGAATTCTAAAATGAAACTTTTTTGGAGGAGGTCAGCACGCCGTGCGGGACACATCCTGTGTGTGGGCTGCATCTGACAGATCCCTGTCGCTGTTATCCAACAGGCTTGTCAGAAACGACAGCACCTGCCTGTGGACTGCCCCAGCACAGCAATACCAGCCAAAGCAGGAAGTGTTAGTAGTATTTTTTGCCCTTGTGTGTTCATATTTGTAGTCTCTCTGCAGGAGGAGAGACGCAGTGTAAATATCTGGATGGGTAGTTACATGTTTTGGAATAATGATACCAGGCACCATTCAGCTCTGAGCAGTCAATGTACAATTACTGCAATAGAAAACAACACAGGAGGTTGCTTAAGAGTTTTTCAGTTATCAGTGACTTTTCTACCCACAGACAGGTTACGAGGTAACCTGTCTAAAAGTTTTGTCATTTTGGAAATAGTGTCAAAGATCAGATCTTCCTGATCCATTGCTGGTTAGATGTATTCTTACACTTATGCCTACATGCTAGAGATTTTTCTGTTACATTTCTTTTTTGTGATGGATGAAATCACTTTTTGTATCACTATGTAAGGTTGTTTGACTCCTTCTGCCTGTGTTGGAGCTGTTAGTGCATTTGACATGTGTTACTAGTACTCTATAGCAGTGCCCAATAGGGGTTCTCAAAACAGCCATTGCTTCACCCTCTCTCTAAGCTTGTCTGCATTCCAATCCACCTAATTTTCCATGTGGTCCCATTATAAATTATCTCATCTCTTAACTCACAACCTAATTTTTCTTAATATATTCAGTGGAACTACTGATCACTGAGTTTAGAAGATCCAGGTTGGTGTTATACCTGTGAGAATTTCCTGGTTGCATAATTTATGCTTATTTTGTAAGTTTTGCAAGGCTTTTTGATTCCCTGCTGCCTTGATTTCAAATATATGACTTTGAAATCAGTTGATTTGAACAAGAATTTTATTTTCATTTGCAGTCCCTAGAGGATTGTACTTTCAGGATTATCTTGTAACTGTGCTGAATTAAGAGCCAGAGCCCAGCTGAAATTCCCAGACCAAAGGATATGATAGTTTCTAGTTACCTTGGTGCCTTTCTTATGCTTTTTTTCTAAACAATGTCTGTTTTGCTTTGTATATGATCAGTGATTTTGAAAAAAGTAGTTCCTTAGTTACCTATTACAATTTAAGAAAATAGTGTGTCCTCTCCCCACTTTTTCCTTCCTGTTGTGTTGTAAATTGATCATCTCTTTCCATTGTTATGGGAAAATATTTAATAGACACCATTTTATAGACAAAGGGAAAAATCTAACAACATGGAATCTGCCTGTGGGAAATCTCAGTCTGACTATGGCAAAGTTGGCAAATATGAAGTGTAGGCCAACAGCTAAAGAGAAGAATGGAACAGTTACAGACACTAAATAAAGACAGGATGAGGCAAGAGGAAGGACAGGGGATGCTTGGCAAGAGAGCCCCAATGATAAGGGTCAGCTTTACTCCTACAGAATTTGAGTGCTATCCCAAATTTACTGAGATACGACATCCAAAGCCTTTTCAGGGGGAGAGATCTTAGCCCAGAGAGCAGCATGGGATAAGGCTCAGAGCGCAGAGGAGGAAAGGAGTGAGAAAAGCAGAGGGGTTTGGAACAGCCTGAGATAGGACTTTGCAAAGGCAAACTGGGCTCTTGAGCACAAGAACTTGAATTTGACCTAAATGTACTCTGTGTTAGGTCTGCATTCAGAATTTCAGGCTTTGTTTTGCCTCTGTAGTCCTTGGTCTTGCTCAATCCCATCACAGTGGGGATGAGCAAGTCGGATTTTAGTGACACTGTGTTTCCCTCCTTGGGCAACTGCACCAGTCATGCCTTTTAGTAAAGGTTACTGGTGGAACTATCTGTTGCTGTTTGGAAAGCAGTAGTGATACCATAGTCATGTTTCCCCCAGCCAAGCACGGGGACTCTGTGGAGAGCTGTGTTTGATGGCATGTGGGGCAGCAGAAGGGCACACAGGTTATTCTGCTACTTGCTTGTCTGCTGGAGAAGGTGGAAGTGTCCCTGTGCCATACTGGTAACACAACAAAACTGCTGTGAAAGCTCTGATTAGAAGATGAAGTGTGATGCTATAGATAAGGTAACTTACGACTCAAGAAAAGCTAATCATGAGATGAACAATTAGCTTATCTTTCACCTTTCTAGATATTTTAAGAGCTAAAGGTTTCAAATTAATCTAGAAGAAGCTGGAGAATTAATTTGAAGCTGCTTAATGCTTCCTGATTGATTTATGGTACTCTTCTGGAGGAAGAGACTTACTTGAAATTAGCTTAATCCTCATTTTATTATTGTTACTGGTCAAATTAATTGCTGTCTTTGTCAGAGATCATAAACCCTCAACAAATCTGATAATATTTACTTAGGTGTTTTTATTTCTTGAAAGATGAAGATATGTGAAAAAAAAAATAAAAAGGAATTTTGGTGGTGGTTTGTTAGAATGAAGAATCTTAGTAATATACATGAACCTGAACATCATATACATAGGCCATAATCTGAAATCTTATGCCTTTTTAGGTTTGCACTTATTCCACTTGTATTTTGTCTCTTTTTCCAGATATAATTTCAAAAATGTCAAAGTAGCCACAACAAAGCATTTCTCCTGTTCCCACCTGTGCTCTGTGATGTGAAAAAATAATGTTAGTAAACAGAGATCTTGACTTCCTCTTGAATGCATCTGGATGATTTTATTGTGCAGTCCACTGTGCCTGTGATCTGTCTGAGAGCAGCTGGTGATGAGCATTGCCAAGATATTGGACTGGGCTGCTGCTAATTTTGTGTATTTCAGAAAACATGGAAAACTAGATTCAGGAAACAACACTCGTAAACCACAACCTCACCATGAAGACATTAGGGTGGCTGTGGCTGTACAAAGTATCTTAACCAGCCATCTTTCACCCTTTCACAAATCTTTTCTTTTTGAAGGTAATTGTGGGAGGTCTTCCTTTGTCCAATTTCTGTAAATTTGGTGCATCACTTTCTAGTTATGCAGCTGACTCTTGTGTTTATGTGAATGGCTATTAAAAAAAAGAAAAGAAAGATCAGATGTTTGTTGTTTCATTTCAACATAAATCAAACTTTGTACTCACATAGCAATTCTAGTTTAGTCCCAGGAATAGCTTTAGTATTGCTAAGTGTCTGGAGAGTCTTGACTACAGAGACATGATTTTAAGCAGGCTATAATAGTTTCTACAGCTGTTAACAGTTCTCAGAAGAAAGGCAGTATTATTCATCGGTATTTAAAATGTGCATGACTTGCATTGCACAGAAGTCAGATTGGGAGAATGTCAGAATTTTTTTTCTGAAATTCTGCCAGGAAAGTCTTCAATAACTGGAGAAATTCTTTTCACTGGTGAAATCAACATGCAGCACATTGTGTTATTATACTTGCTTATAGCTCACCATGAAAGTTGTCTTTGTATGTGTGGATGTACGGCTTGTACTGTTTTGTTTTTATTTATTCTGCATTCTTTATTATAACGTTCTTTCCTTTTTTCCAGACCAGAAAGATTGTTATTGAGCCTTCCACAAAGCTGAAATAATGCTGTGTGTTAAAAAAATGTTAACAATTCGAAGAAGTTATAAAAATTTATAAGTTGACTGAATACTTTGGAAATTTCTGCATATTTTAATATAAATAGGTAATGCAAATGTTTGTTCTTTGCATTTAGAGGTGGGTCTCTGTTTTCTAAAGGTCTTGTATATAAATTTGATTCTTACAATTACATTAGAACAAACCCAGTATTTTTTTCAGACTGTATAATAGGAAAAATGTATTTGCTAAGGACATAGAACATATACATGGTTATCTCTGAATGACATATAGTCATGAAATTTGACATAAATAGCATCAGTTGTTTGAATGACTTAATAAAGTTCATTTAGGGGACTGCCTCTTGCAGTCAGCTGAGGTCCTTCCATTCAGTTCTGTGGGTCCTGGGTTAGCCCACAAAGAGATGCTGCAGTTAATGGAGAGAGGAAAGGACATGATTTCTTCATAGGTAGTGTGAAGGTTCGGATTGTGCTGGTAGATCTTACATAGAAATTAAGTCACATGAAATCTAAGAAATCACAGAAAACTGTGCTTCTTCAGATTAATTTGGTGTTAGTGATGAGTTTGGCATGAGTTTGAAATTTATTCATTGCTAAAGTCATAATAATAGGACAAGTGAGTCTGAAAGGAAGAGTAGAAATAGGTAAAAGGGAAGAGGTGAGTGACAGAATACTGGCAGATGGGCAAGGACCTAAATGATGACAATTTTAATGACTAGTCCAAAAATATAACAGTTCAAATGTTATGATCCACTAGAGGTGCTGGCTAGGTAAATGTCTGAAAAGACAGGCCTCAAGCTGTTTCTTTGGGGAAGAGCAAAGTAAGTTTCGGGTTGTTGTATAGAGTAGAAGAGATTTGTCAAGTTTGCCTGGAGGAGAAAGGATGTCTGATACTCCAAGGCAATTTCTCTACAAATGAAAGTAGTAGGAACCAGAAGTGGGCCTGGAGAGCTGCAGCTCTGCTGAAGTCCCCTGGCCTGCACACCGTGTTAGGCCTGTGTGCTTTGCCTATGCTGCTGGTGTACCTCTTCCAGCTTAGTTTCATTTGAAAGGAATCTGGTCTGTGTCAGGGGACTGCACAGTAAGTGGGGCATTCTGTCTTCAGAAGCACACTGCTACTCCAAACTTGAACACTGATGTAATGGCAGGGGACAGAGGGAGTACTCACAATGTCCTGTTTCATGTTACAGGTGGAGCTGAGAGCAGTGGAAGTCCAAAGGACTAGGGCACCTGAGGAGGTCACCAGGAGCTGTCATGCCTTATAAGCCCTGCAGGAAAGAGAAAGGGAGAATGGTTCATTGGTTGATGCAAGCCTTTGTAGGTAAAATTGGTGTGTATCTGAAGTCTCCTGTGATTTAGTGTTTCAGGATGGATTGCCTTCTCACATATTGCTTGTGAAATTTTCATAGGGCTAGAAGCATTTTGTAGCACCAACTCCATTAAGTGTGCAAAACTAATGCACAACAGTCCCAGGCTTTTGACTGTGCAGTTTCTATAGATCTTTTTCTCAAGACATCCTGGAATATGCTTTGCTGACTTGGAAGGCTTCCATGGTCATTGACACCAGTGCTATGAAGTAGCATTGCTGCTAGCTGGCAGTTTACTCTGCAGAAAGATGCTTATAATTTTCAAAGACTGCTTTCCAAATGGAATCACAATGGTAAATGAACCCTTTGAAGCTTACACTCACAAAACTGAATTTAGTTCAGGAGAGTGTTGATACTTCAGTCTTTTGTGAGTCACTTCCACCGTAACATTCTCTGGAATCATTCATTTTTTGAGTGTTTAAGATGACTGATTGGTAATGTGAAGTTATCATAGATTCAGAGGTATTTCCATGTTCCCTGTCAATGTGCTACTTCATACCATATTCTCACAGAGACTGTTATATAAAAGTACCATTTCACAGAGCAGAGGCACAGAGAGAATAAATGATGGAGATAAGTCTGTGTGAGAAGGTATGTGGCAGAGCTGGTGATTGTAGGTTTCTTCACGTTACAGTATTTGGCCTCTGGAGCAGCTCTCTGGTTCTGCAGCACAGGTTCATCCCCTTTGTGCTGCAGCTCTTGGTCACTCCATCCAGCATGGACTGAAAGGCTGCACAGCATTCAGGTGAGTCTGGAAGCTGATAGGATTCTTGGCTTCGGTGACAGCATTATGTCAAATAAAGTGATGGCTAGCTGAGACAAATGTATTTAGTGCCTAAGTATAGTGTGTTTCTGTATGCCAGTACTTTGGAAACGAGGAAAGCAAAAAATGTATGGTGAGGTTGTTGTCAAGAACTGTTCTTGCTACAAGCAATGACCACAGCACTGCCTTTTAAAGTTTGCTAAAATGATTTGCTGCTAAGATTTTGGCTTGTGAAAGGCGATGAAATATACCAGCACAACACAGACATTGTTACTAGATCTTATCAGCAGTTGTGAAGACACATTTTAACAATGTTATGATTTTCCAGGCCTCCTTCAAAATGGCTGTGATGCCCCCCTAAATGTGCCCCTTATCTGTCCAAGAGCAGTTGACCTTAATTGCTTCTCTGCAGTATTTCTTTGGAACCTTTCAGATAACTAGAGGCAATCCAGAGAAGTCTGAATGTATATCAACTCAGAAACTGGCCATATTCAATCTTGTGAAGTATGTAGATTTTTCTTTTTTCCTCAGGGAAAAGCTGAAGAGGGCAATAGGTGCAGGATGTGGAGGGAAGAAGCAGTGCCCTGCCCCTACAACATTTCTGCATGTTGAGTCAGGGAGTGACATTTAAACAATTCTCACTGCATCCAATATGAAAAACTATGCTGCAGATCAAATTGCTTGCTGTGTTCTGAGAGAGATTAAGAGGAAAAAGATCAAGGCATCTGTCAATAGGTAGCCTCTTTTATGTTTTAGGTGTTGGGGGAGCTTACCAGCAAGCTAAACGGGTCTTGAGGGCCTCTTTTTTCTTTTTTTCTTTACTTATTTTCTTTCTTTGAAGTAATGAATGGCTGCGGACTTTCCATCTTTAGAGCTGGTGGTTTCCACACCACAGTGATTCAGCCAGCATGAACTCTTGACCAAATCCTAGTTTGTTTCCTGGTTTTGTTTTTCTAAAATATTTTACATTTAGCAGGGCATAAAGGCCTCCCTACTATGTGACAGTATAAGAAGGAGAGCCATAGTCCTTCTACTGGCTAGCTCTCAAAGAACAGCTCACTGTTTTTCTGAAAACTTTGCAACTGAACAGTTAAAAGGAATCACTGAATTTTGACTGAAATGCAGACTGAATTATTACATGCTCCTGGCTTTTTGATGCTGTGTTTTTATGTGGAATTTCCTTTGAGGGATAATAAGGTCTGATTTTTATTTGAGATATATGATCTGCCCGAAATGCTCTAAGTTTAATCAGTGTGTTATTGCATGGGAAAGTCATGTACATTTGTCTACTTGCAAGACAGATTAGTATTGCCAATGATTTCAGGGTAGTAGGTTGTTAAAATAATATGGATGGCCCTGTTCCTTTGTCTTGCTGGTTGTGTTTTGGTGACTGAATTCTCTGGGGTGTCTTATTTAGGGAATATGCTGGTGGTTATCCCTGTTACCTCAGGGTACCTCAGTCCTCAGTAAGGACTCAGAATAGCTTGGCTGTGGAGTTTTAAACACTGAGGGAGAGATGATAGAGAATCTACAGCCTGAGAAAGCTACAAATGAAAGAAACTATACCCTGAAAATTAAAACTTCTAAGTGTTAACTGACTTTCAAACTTTCATGCTTTGCAAAATCAGGCATTTCACTGAAGGAAAGCATTCCAGGCTGCTTTTGAGAAACCTAGTATTTGCTTCAGGTGACAGAGAATATTCCTAAATTGACTTATTGAAAAGGATCCTTCAGGATAAGTGCTGTCACTGTATTAGAGTGGTAAGGCCAGAGGTGGGACTCAGTTGACACCTGAGCCAGCACAGGTAGCTGTTCAAGCAGTGCAACATCCCAGATCAGTCAAGGCATAAATGCTCTGCTCCATCACAGCCTCACTGCCACTCCCAGGAAAAGAGCCGAGGCCTTGTGGCATTCAAACTGGTCACCCTAGCCTGCTGAACACCAAATCCCTGCCCTGAGGACCCTGGTGAAGCTGTGACCATACCAGCTGCTTCCTCTTGGCTCCTGCCAAGGGCAGGTTCAGCTGTTTGTAAAAGCAGCTTTCAGCCAAGAAAGTGTGAATAATCTTGCCCAGCTTCTTGGCATTTCTTGGCATGGAGTTAACCTTATGACTCTGAAGGAGGTTTCAAAGGACGTGCATTAACCCAGGGATCCAGTGCTTCTGGGGGTGAGTAAGACTTGAATGATAGAGATAGATGCTTGAGTTGGTTCAGAAGTAGGAAACTGATAGGAGACAACACCTCTGCGGGAGGATGAGGAGTTACTGCTCCCCCTGAGGGTCAGGGGTGAGTAGTTAAAGAAATGTGGACCTCCATATGTGGAACTGGAATGGGGAAGGGAGAAGCCAGGGGCTGGGGTATGGAAGTCTGCCATGAAGCTGGAACAGATCCAGGGGTTTCAAAAGATACTGAGAGAGATGACTGGAAGGGCCTTGGGGTCAGTGGTTGAAAGAAGGGCACCACGTGCTTCCAGGATTACAATACAATATACAATTCAGTACCCACTTGCCCCTACAAGCAAGGGAGAGATTCCTCTGTGGGTCTGCAGTTTTAAAAGCATCTATGTATTTTGTATACCTCTATGATTAGGAGGCAAATTTAGGGTTTATCTACTTGGGGAAATCCCTGTAAAATAGGTTGGGTGTGAATTTACAGCCTACTTAAGACCCAGAATAAATGCAGTGTAAATTCACACTTCAGCTTACTTCACAGCTCCCCCGCAGAAACAAACCCTCAGTCACCTCTGTACCTCAGTCTGGTGCTAAAAGTGAGTGGAAGCTTTTCAAAATGTGGGCCTCCAGTTCCATTTTTATAGCTGGGTTTTTCTGTCTCCTGGGGCTTTTTGCAGCTGCTGTAAATCACTGTCGCTTTGCTGAGGTTGGAGAAGCTGGGCCAGTTTGCACTGCTCAGGATCTGACCCTTTGCCTCAAGTAACCTTTATTATCAATTGGCCAGAGGGTATTTTCCTTTTTACTATTATTAAGCTTGTTCATTCACTCCCACCACTATCGATGTCTTTTTTTTTTTTTTTTTCTATTTTTCTCCTTGTGAATTTTATGTGAATTGTGTCTTTCCTCCCATGTAATTTCCTAATAGTGAACTAGTGACAGAGTGGGCTGCTGGTATTTAATCTTGTGGCTGGAGAGGTCAGGGTGTTTTTGATACAGACAAATACTCCATTACAGTAAACTCACAGAAAGTTTCCTTTTCAACCTGAAAGGAGAAGGAAGTGCACTCTCCACCAGTGGGCTTTCAATAATTACTTCTGTGAGCTGAACTTACACTAAAGGCTAGTTTGGTAATGTTCTATGAGCAAGGGAAAAAAAAAAAAGAGGAAGACAGAATATTTTTTATTTCTCTTTTTGCTGAGATTTGGCTAGAGTCTTGGCTTCTTATCAGATTAGAGTCCTGAAGGGAAATAACCTTTTCCACTGTGAGTTGTTGAATAAATGGATATTGCTGATGTCCAGCTGAAAGAGCGTAAGGATTTAAACCTTAAAGTTCTCTGCTTCTGATGTTTAGGGAAACTTGCTTCTTGGCAGGAAGAACTAAGTAATAAGGCAAATAAATAGCACAATACATTTCTTGCTGTACTGTAGGGCAAGACTAAAAAGACTGCCTCCGTCTACTTTATGGCAGTTTAATTTAAATTTATTAGACTGCTGCTGGGTATGCACAGGAGTCTAATCCTGTAATCCGTGGATGGCTGTAGGTACCCAGTATCACAGTGTTCCCTGGGCATGGAGTAATTTGACATAAAATGTGCTTTCTGCTTTTCAAGGGAGAGGCAAATATAACATCCCATTGTCTTACTGTTCACTACTTGGACTTGGCTGAATTGCCCTTTATGAGAAAGGGTGAAGGAACAGAAAATGCAAGATAATAAACATTTATGTCCCAAACATGACACAGTATGATAAATCATTAATTTTTGAAGATGTAAAATTATTCTTTCTGCCTAATTACTTGATTTGTGGCACCAGTTTGCTTAAATTTATTTCTGTGGTAACCTGAGTTATTTTATGACTCTTCTAGAGAAAATTTAGTATTGATTTGCTGATTTCCTCTTTAAATTCAGTCAAAAATCCTATTTGCTAAATTAAGAAACCAATAATTGGAACAAAAAACATGCATTATCTTGCATTGCCCGAGCTGTTTGACTGTTGACTTTGACGCATGCTGTCAATTACTAAAACACATATTTTTGTTAAAAAGATACTCTTTCATTTTCCCAACTATTCTGGAATTAAGCCTGTATGAAAAAAAAATAGGCTGAAGTGTTGTTAAAAGTTTGGTTAATTTAAATGTGGGAGCATGTTATCAGTTGAAAAATGTTATTTGGAAGATAACTTAGAGGTTGAAGCTGTTCTATTACTGGAATGAACACGGCAAGGTCAGATGCAGACCAAGTGAAAAGAAAGTCAGTTGATGTGATGTGTTGGCACACATTTCTGGTAGGTGTAAGTCATGACTGTTGCATACACTTGATAGTCTTCTCCCATCGTTCATAGACTGATTTGTATTATTTATTATGTACTTGCAGGGAAGAAGCTGTGTCCTCCCGCTACTCTTAGTTCGTGGTGTATCTATCCACAGCATGTACAGAACTTGGTCTAGGCAGCCTGGTTAGCTTATAAGCCTTGGAAGCAGGATCCTACAGGGAGATGTACAGGACCAAGTGCTGTAAGTAGTGCTCTCAGAGCATTCAGCTTATATTGCATAATAAGCATGTTTCAATTGGTGGCACACACTTCAGTGTGACTGATCTTTCCAAAGCTGGTTGTCATAAGTGTTGGGAGCCCAGTGGAGCACTCAGTTCCTGGCTACCTGATGCTGTGTGCTGAGTCAAACAGAAACCCTTTTTCTTTCCAGACATAGCTAACATAGACATTTGCTCTTCTGCCTCAGCCACACGGTAGGCACAAGCCCAGCCAGATCAATATCTCACTGCCATTGCAGTCTCTATGCCAAATCTATGTGTAAAGACATCTCAATGACTGTGGTCAAAATTGCCATGTAAAAAGTATAATTAGGGTTTTCCAGAGGGAGAACAATCACAACTCAGAGATCAGCCAAGTTTTAAATGAAGAATGATGTATGTTACTTACAGTCTTCACACCTGCAAGAAGTTTTTTTCAGAGCCTGACTGTGCTATATTTCATCTAGGTACCTGCTCTGTATGTTTAGAATGAAAATGCATAAAATCACATTCCTTCCAGGAGATAAAGGGACATGTCACACCACACAGCTGGATGTTTCAGAGCCAGTCAAACTTGATCCAGTGCCTGGGCCTGTTCCAATGGGTCTTAAACAGCCCTCTCATGGACATGGCAGAACCCTCATTGCAGAAGGGGCAGCTGCTCCAGGAACACTGGAGCACAATGTCTGTGCATCTAAATATTGGGCCTCTGTATGATGTAGTGGATCCCTTGTGTCTTTTCTGGCAATGCAGCTCTTGCTGAGAGAAGCCTGGCAGCTTGCCCAGCCTGGTGTGCCCCCACAGAAGTTTTGAAACCAGCAGAAGAGTCCATCTGCTTTCCCACTGGCAGAGCCTTGTTCTTCCCTGCCACTTCCCCAGAAGTGCAGCTTGGGCCCAAGCAGACCCTCTCTAGAAGGTTTAAAAGTACTGCAGAAGCCCAGCAAAGGATATAAATTAAAGCTATGGTGAAAGCATGAGGTTACAGGTTTTTGTCTGGACAGGAAGTTTCCTGCAGGACACCAGGATCATGCAGAAGGAATCTCATGACCTGGTTTCCAGACCGTTGTATCAATCACTTAATTTCTTTTCTGGATGAAAACATACATGGGCATGTGAATTGGCAGTGGCCTTCACGTTGGACAGATGTATGATACACATCTGCATGCAGGCTGTGGCACGCTTGAGTTTCATATGGAACAGCTGTTGACTTCTACAGGAACTGCCACTGTGTTACTGTAATTAATACTGGTATGTTTGGATTACTGCTTTCATGATATCTTTGTAAGGTTATTGTGTCTAGAAGCCACAGTCCAAGTTCCTTTTTTGTTTGCCTTGACCACTGGATACATTCAAAAGAAGAGGCTATTCAGACAGGTTGTATCTTACTCTTCCTGAGCTGTCTGGAGGCCGGGTCTGTAGTCTAAGGAACATGTATGGGCATTCTTGTGTGTCTCCCTCTCACTGAAGGTGGCCAGAGTGATTAATTGTGGATTTAGGAGAGTGAATCACATAGCAGCACTGCCTATCTCTGGTGGTGGTGGAGAGAGCCAGGACAATTAGCTAAGCCTAGGCATTACCTCTAGGCTAAAGGTGTATTGTTTTCTTGCTCAGAGACAGGGAAGTATGAGTTTGAGTTCCAATTAGCAGTATTTAAATGCAAATGAGCATAAAAAGAGGCTGGAGTGCTGCATGTCTGCAAAGGCATCTGTTGCCCACAGACAGATCAGTTTGCTGCAGATGCTTGAGCATAGTGCATATGGCAGAGCTCCTCTTTGCCATGTCTTCAGTGAGCATCTCTTGCATGAGGAGGCACACAGACACATTCCCTTTTGCTGACTCTGCAGGGGCAGGCATAACTTCTGGTAGGATGTGCTCAGACAACTAGGTTGGACATAGCTTAAAGCCTAGTTGAAGGTGCTAGTGGAATTCATCTGTCAGAAACCTCACTCCTGGTTTTCTTTTGCCAGCAGTATGTTTAGGTCAATATGTCTAGGCTGGAGAAGAGAGAAATGTACTGGTGTGAAGATGCTCTGCACTGGAAGTTTATTCCCCTTCCCATGGGATACATCAACACCTCTTAGGTCAATGTTGCTTCATTTATTCACCAAGCAAAGCAGGGGCCACCTCAGAGTTAGAGACCATTTATGTTTTTAGCATGGTGCAAAAAAGGCATTTGTTATAATTTCACATTGGAATATAATTAAAGTTTTATCTTTACAGTTTCCGGAAGATCTCTCTCTCTGAGAAAAGGAGGGCTGCTGTTGAGTCTTATTTCACTGTGATCAATTTATTTCTGCTGGACAGTGTGAAAAACAAATCAGGGAGTCTTAGATACAATCTCTTGAAGAGAATGAATCTGGATTCATTGCAGCTGGATGTAGAAAGCTGAGGCCTAGCAACAACTGCAGGGTGCAGTTACTATTCCAGTGATCCTTCTTAATCTTCTTTTTATAGATATATAAATGTGGTCTTAGATTATCTGATTTATCTAGTTCAGACTTGCTTTAGTTTTAGGGTTGGCATTCAAATCTAAGACTTCTGGAGATACTCTGAATTATTTCATAATTATGAGAAATCCTAGGGAGGTATCTCAGTGTTTACAGAGGAGTATCTTGCTGTACCACACTCCAGATATATCAACATAGCCAAATCTCCTTCTAGTGTGTTATAGTTTAATTAGCTCCACTTGTTGAGTCATAATCTGTTTCTCTGGGGCTGAAGCACATACACACACACAAAAGACAAAATAGGAAATGTGAAGAAGTAATTGTGATCTTTACCACTTGGATTTGATACCATCTGTTAACGTGACTTCTTCTAAAGTCAATTTCCAATTTGTTTGTTGAATTGGAGTTTCATGCCATGGATAACATTTCCTTTCATTGTGAAGTTGTCAGATGTAGCTCCTCTGAGAAAACCATCCTACCAGTCTGAGATCTGGGGCATAACTCTCTCCTGCTCAAAATTGTCCTGCTTCTAAAAAGCAGCAGCACAGTTTGCTCTAGCTGAGGATCTAGCCCATAAAATCTTTAAAGGGCAAATTCTAACTCTGCAGCCAGCCAAAATGGAGGACCAGATGCCATGAAAACCTTGTCAGAGTTTCCCCAGATGTGCTAGATGCATCTCAACTTCTCAGCCACAGATCTTTCTTTGCCTTCTCAAGAATATTACTTTACTATTAACTTGATCTATTTACCCCTGTGTTAGAAGGGTTGATATTTCTGATTTTTCCTCCTCTTTTTCACTACCTCTGTCTTCCAAAAACAAGGTGTTGGAGAGATTTCAAGAGCTGATATTTCCAGAGCTGACCAGCCTGTGCCTTGGAGATGTATGTATCTGTTGAGTGCTTCTAAGGTGCCTCTCACATTGGAGCAAGATCATATACAGAGATCTCTGTGCTCACCAGGGCCGCTGGGTTGTCTGGTCTCCTGGCTGGAGTGAAGGTGATAGATTGCTACACCAGCATCTCTGGGATTCCCAAACCATCCTGCTGTGGAAAAATAGGGTTTGATCAGCCTCTCCTCCTGGACTTCCCCCACCTCACAGCTTACTGAGATCAGTGGTACTTACTGATCTCAGTAGTGTGGTTTGTTAGGCTGGCTGCTCCAGGGCAGTCTGTCTCTGCTGCAGTGTTATTCCTCCATCTGTTCTTACTCCACTTTGAACTCGCTGCAATTAGCATCTTCTGATGCTTTACTCTCAGCTTTTTTGGAAAATTTTCCTTGAGTATCCACTTTTCCACATGTTGGTTACCACTTCTCATGCTTTTCTAATTATTCTCACTGGTGTGCTGGGTCATGGCACCATGTATGACTGCTCTGTCCTCTGCCACTGTTAACCAGCAGTCACATCTCACTCATTTTGCCCTTAAAAGCTGCAAAGGTTAATGGCATCAGGCTAATGGCAACATTTTCTGGTGCCATTTTCTTTCTGGGTCATGTGGTGATCAAGAAAGAGCAGAGGGAGTATGAAGCAGTTCAATGAGATCGAAGTCTCTTTTGTAACCTGCACAGAGAGTAACCACCATTCTCCTAGAAAAGGAACAGAAAATAGCAGCTTGTGTCACTTTGTGTAACAATGATTGCAAAAAGAATGGGGAATAGTACACTTCCCTCATGTCTTTTGCAGCTTCAGGAGTAGATGAATGACAATTTTTGGTTCCTTCTCCTCACATTGAGTGGATGACTAATATCATTGTGACTGATGCCATCTAATTGGCTCTGAAGAATTTTCTAGTGGTTCTCATGATTAGCATCACTTCCCATCATGTGCAAACCATTGGAGAAGAAAGACTTCCATTTGAACTGTCATGGTGTGAAGAAGATGTAAAAGTACAGAGTTTCTGAAGCAATTCAATGTATATAAAGTATGTATGAATCAGTATTCTGATCTTCCTGTGCAGCAAGTCATGATGACTGATCTATTTCCACAGTTGCTAATTATATTATGTTAAAAAATACTTGGTGTTCAAGTGACTTTTATGCAAAAATTCTGTGAGATTGAAATTTAAGGAAGACTTACCAGGAGGGTATTACTGCAATACTTTGCTTTGAGTCAGTTTGATCCATTTCAAAACAGTTTGTTGAGCTGGGTTGTTGTGTGTTACTTAATATTGAGTCTGAGCCATTTGTGTAAACTGCTGTGGTATTTTTGGGACCGGAAGCATTGTATCCTAATTATTTCTAACAGCCACTCCCATCTCTGCATTATCTAACCAAGGGTGTGTTGCAGTCTCTCTTTTTACCTACCATAGTGCCAGATCATGGGGAAAAGCTTGGACAGAGGCTCACAGTAGACACACAAGACAAACTGAAGACAAACTGGATCAGACCAAAATATTTTGCTTTGGTTCAGCTCACTGAAATTAAGTGTTTCAATTCAGGAATACCAAACCATTTTTTAATCAAAAGTTTGGAAATAAAGAAATAGGGGTCTATCACAGTGTAACCTTCACCTACCTAGTGAGAAAAGAACTTTATGCTCAGTTTGAAAGACGTCAGTGCAAAGGCTTAAAAGAGTGAATATTACAGCAGCACCTTTGGAAGGTTAAGAAGGCAACATCAGTACAAATATGGGAAAAGGACTGACGTAGCAATAGAGTCAAATTAAATATTTCATAGATCTGTTAGGAATTTGCTGGGATCAGTCACAGGACTGGAGCATTCATACAGCTCATTCAGTAAGGACAGGCTTGGAGAAATGGAGAAGTGTTATCCATGCTTGTCCTGAAGTTGTGGAATAATGAACGACAGACTTGTCTGGGTGAGGATAGAAAGAGAAAGAGCAGAGGCTCTTTGATAGGTGGGTGTAATACAAGCCACCTGCCTGGGACAAGTGGAAAGATGCTTTTGAGCAACTCTTGGAAGCACTTATTAGTGGCAAGGGACAGTTTATGTGGATATTGCTTGGAAAGGCAATACACCAATGCCCTTAATGTATCACCATGGTAGGATATACTGAGGCAACTGTTTCACAAGGTAGAAGTTATTGGGGAGATATTTTAACTGAGTTTTACCAAGGAAGATTTTCTTGTCCACAGAATCACAGAATGGTTTGGGTTGAGAGGGACCTTTAAACACCATCTAGTCCAAGCCCCCTGCAGTGAGCAGGGACATCTGCAACTAAATCAGGTCACTCAGAGCCCAGTCCAGCCTGACCTTGAATGTTTCCAGGGATGGAGCATCCACTGCCTCTCTGGGCAACCTGTATCATTGTTCCACCACCTTAGTTGCAAAAAATTACTTCCTTACATGTAGTCTAATTTTGACTTCTTTTAGTTTAAAAACATCACACCTTGTCCTCTCTTACAGGCTTTGCTAAAAAGTTTGTTGCAATCTTTTTCACAAGTCCCCTTTAAGTATTCTAAAGAAGGAAGTGTTAATGAAGTTGGGAATCCACTCAAGAAGGAGATTTGGATTCCTGGACAGATAGTGGAACAGATTTTTCAGACAGTTTGTATGGACCTAAATTAAAATGATTTAAAAATGTAATTTCCAAGAGTAATTAATATTTAACTAATGTAATTTCTCAGTTTATAGGGCAACTAGTATGCAGTAGATATCATATAGGTGTTCTGATCTTGGTATATCTCTTGATCTTGGCTTTCAACATCTTTCCTTCATTATATTCTCTGACTCTGCTACCAGTCAAAATCTGGGGGATAAAACTGGATAATTTGACCCACTCAAAGTTGCCTGGTTGGACGAATAAAGTGAAGAAACACAGCTCAAGTGTTAGGAAAAATGTTCTCTAATTGCATGAGTAATAAAACCGTGGCATAGATTACCTAGGGAGATCACCTATTCCTGTCTGAATTTTTTCAAGAAAAAGTGTGATTAATGTTTTTCAGAGATGGTCTAAGTTATTTATTCTGTTTTAGAGCAAGGAAAGAGACTAAATAATCCTTCTAGGCGTGGGTTTTTAAGATTCTCTTGAGCGGGCACTTTGGGATCTTTTAAGATCACTGCTTCTCAAGTGGGTTCAGGACAAGGATAGACATTGTACTGTGGGGCAGGTGGTCATGCAAGAAAAAGTTGTGGGTTTTACTGAAAAGAATTATTCTTTACCTGCTCTGCAGAACTTCAGACAAGAATGCCTAGCTTCCCAGGTTGAAATACTGTCCATCAGACCAGTATAAGCATTCCTGAAAGCTACAACAGATTATATGAAAGTATTAAAATGTTTTTGCATGAACTTAAATTTTATTGAAGACTTGTGTTCCAATGATGAGGAACAAGGGAAGGGCATGTGATACAAATGTGCAGTGTAAACAGCTCAGATTGCTCCTAGCAATTGCATGGTTTTAATCAGGATCATGAACTGTATTTGCAAAGATTATTCAGCAGTTTCAAGACCCACAAATACTTAAGAAAACTGTGCCTTTCTGGAGGCACCTGGCAACCAGAAAAAGAACCAAAGTTCATTAATAGGTGAGTCATTGCTTCTGTGTCCTTGCCTGAGATACCCACATAAACTCTCACTGCATAAGCAGTTGATGTGGTCAAACTAAAGGAAAGTATGGTCTCTTGGCCAGGTTCTGGCCTGACTTCAGGCTCACACTGATTTGTTGGTGATTTTAAGCAAACAGAGAGGAAAGAGTGCCTCAGCTGACAAGGTTCATTAGCACTCCTCATTCTCCCTTTCCTCTTCTCATCTCATCCCTCTTATTGCTTCTTCTGCTCCTCATGGGGCCAGGGACTTGATGTCCTTTTTTCTGGGCGGTGACCACATGGCCAATCTGTCTGTAAAGCCCTGACTTGCTGGTGATAGCCACATAACTTCATGGCCATTGTGGGTTTCTTCCAGACTACCTTGTCCTTGTTACATGGATGATTGTTGTTCATGAAGCAGGGTCGGATTTGCAAATTAAAAGCTTTGAATAATTCTCCGTATTTTATGAGGTACAGAAGTACTGATACAGTTGTCTGTGTGGATTTCCAACCAGCAGCTCAGCAGCTGCTTTATGAACCATCTTTTCAGGAGGGAACATCACAAAGATGGGTGAGTTAGATGCTGAGGAGTGGGAATTGGTTCTAGTCATCCCAAGAGAAATCCTCCCCATTTGTGAGTCAAAGCCTGCTGTCTCTTGCCTGAGATGAAGGGAATCTCCCAAAGGCAGCTAATCTTGCACGATGTCATCACTTGAGATCAAACATCATGATATTGGGTCATTAGATACTTCTAAAAGTGCATGCAAACCTCATTCAAATTCCCATATAGCCCTAGCCAAAACACAGGCCAAATCATGATCCAAATAACCTCCTCCACAGCCCACCTTCATTGCCGTTCTGTTTCAGTGGCAAATGCAGCATAGAAAAGATGCCTGAATGCTTAATTCAGAAATTTACTGTTTAAGGCATTACTTGTATGAACACCAGCGTAACACATGGAATACCAATGTCCTAAATTTAGTAGTTTAGTCTGAGTCATTTTCACTATGTGGGAGGGCTGTGAAGACACTCCACAGAGTGGAGAAACTTGCTGGTGGTGTCTGTCCAATGAGATTTTTTTTTTTAAAAGTCAGAACACAGCAGAACTACAGATATGTTTGTGAGTAAAAAGCAGTTTAGTTGCAGGCTCCAGCACAGGAGAGGGGCGGTGTTGCTCTCCACCCACTTCAAAAGCTGAAGTCAGGTTTGACTGATATCTATCTCTGACACTGAAATAGGTACAGAATTTTTCATGACAGCAACACACAGAGGTAAACACTCTGGCTGCATGGCTGCATGATTTGGAGGGACATGGTGTGGTGTAATCCCCAGATTTGTCTGTGCAATTACATCTTATTTTCAGATTTCCTAGTGATAGCAGCTGAGTTGATACAATCCTACGTGTAACCAACCAGCAGGCAAAAGTTATCCCTGGGCTCATTCACTGAGGGGTGGAATGTCGTCCTGCTGAAGACCAGGTGACTTTTGCCACATTAAGTCATCCAGCAGGGCTGGAGGTACACGCACAGTCTTTGCAACAGATGTGCACACAAATCATTAGGTGTGGATGTAAAGGAGGCATTTAGACTTGGTATTCTGAACTGGTAACACCTTCCTGCTAGTCTGGGTTTTATTCTTGCTCCATTAGCCTTTCTGCATGAATGCAGCTGATTTGAAGTTGATACAAATTTAGCAATTCCATTTTGGAGATTCTTCCTGGGACCCTATGGAATGAAACTGCTTCTCTCCTCAAATGGAAACCTAACTTCAGTACCTTATTTTAATCAGAATTAATAATGTTTTTATTCTGAATAAAAGTTAGTTCTAGCTCAACCCCTGCTCTCTGTATTGAGAGATGAAGCAAGCAGAGATGAAGGTATTTTTCATGTCTGATATTAGCCATGGCAGATAGGTAAACATACTCAGGCTTGACCCTATACCCTGATTCTCATGAGTGGTGCCATAGAGGTCAGGGCTTTGCTCACACAGACTGCAGGATCTGCTATGATGTGTTTAATGCCAATGAGATGAACTCTGTTCCTAGAGAAACTCCAGTGAAAATCAAAAGGTTGTTAATAAGAAAAGTAGTTAGCTGCTGTCCTAAACAAAGCAAAATGCCAAACAAAACCCTGTTCTGCTATTTCTTCCCATGCTGGCATTTAGCTGCCAGGAAAGACCAGTCTTATAAATGTGAAATCATATCCATGGCAACATGCAAGCCATGTTTAACTTTGCAGCATGTTAAAAGGTACATAAAAAAAAAAAGGTATTTTACTGTTGAGAATAGCAATTACGACTTTTAAGTCAGCTACTTTAACTCAGTCAGCCTGAGAATGTTGAGTGGTGATGGTGAGGGCCAGAGGCACAGCTTGTTCCTCAGAGCACTTGTTGCTAGACATTCCCAGAAGGTATTATTGCTTAAATACAGCTTGTGTTTTCTTTACCCAGATTCCTTTAGCAAGGAAGATATGACAGGTTGTGATATTGGACTGCAGAGAGGTTCTACCGTTGCTATTCTACCCTTCATGAGTGAGCAGTGCTGGGCTATGCAGCTGGCAAGCTCATGGCCTTTTTTTGGGTAATTACTGGATTCAAGGAACCTGCTTTGTGGTATGGCATCCTGGGATTATAAGCATCCTACTCAGGTGCTGTTTAGTGACTCCTGCATCATGCTAAAAAGCAGACATTGCTCACAGAGTAGCAGAGCAGCTGAAGTAGAGACTAGACTGAATTAGTGTCTGGGCTTGAAAGTGTATTGGGAAAAGTAACAGAAAGATCCCAACTTGGAGCAAAAGCTGAAGCTGAAAACTGCAGATGGTTTTCTTGTCTGTACGATAATGTCAAACCCAAAAAAGGGAGTTTTCACACTCTGTTGCCTGTTTAGCACAAAGTGAAAATTATGTACTGGAAAATGGAGCCCCATGTCTGGAGAAAGCAGCTCTGACTGTGCCTATACAATACCATACAGGGCTCTGTGGCAGTTGGGCTTGACTGCTTTTTCAGGGGTCTCTGAAGCCTTGAGCTCTGAAACCTTGTTTGCTGTGGAGTGAAGAGAGGGAAAAAGAGCAATGGGATGTGTCCTCAGCAATTTTTATCTATTAGCAGCTGCATGATAATGCCATTCAGAGCGAATTGTGCTAGGAATCTCTTGTAAAAAACAGAAGTTTTATCTCTAAGGGCAGCAGAACAGCCCGTGCTGGTTGTGAGGGCAGTGCCAGAGGTCATAATAGCTATAGCTGGATTTAACAAGGCATGGTGGAAAAGAAGAACAGGGTGTTTTGGTAGCAACTGTCATGTGTGTCTTGAAGCAAAAGGGCTGGTAGATGCAGTAACCTGAGTGTCTGGCTCTGAAAAGACAGCATCATTGTGGAAGAACACACATGTATTTGCTGTTTTCTGCAGCTGCTCATCATGGTTCTGCTTTCTCTCTTCTCTTTTTTAGCTGCACAGAAGTGAGGCAAAGATGATACTTCGTATAGAAATTTAGGAGCATATATATTAGCGTGTACCTCTCTTCACAGAAAAAAGAAGGTAATATATCAGAACAAGCTGTCCCCTCACTTTTTAGGAGAGCCTCAGACCTGTGTCTAGCTGGAAAAGGAGGGTTGGACTGTGCTGTAGCTTTCCACTTTTGTTAGGTGGACACCGACGGTATGTTCCAGCAGGATGAATGATTTGACACTGTACCTCAGTTAATGGAGGTGCTGTGTACAGTCTGGGGAGAAGAAGTGTCTGAGATGCCTTGCTACTAAGCTGTCTGCATGCTGGTGTGAGGGGAGAGAGATGAAGCACCAGGCAGTACCAGAATAGCATCCCGGAGGCCCGAATCCACAGTAACTCTGTACATGGGACTTCAGTGAGAGCTGCCTGTTCATAGTCTTTTCAAATACTTTATCTTCAGGAGCCTAAAATGAGAGTCTAGGAGCCTGAAGTACCTAATTTTGACAAGAAAATTACTTTTGTTTGTGGGAATTTTCCTGAAAGGACTTCAGGAGTTATTCTTTGGATTCTGCCTTGGGTGATGGTATCCCTTGTGGAATATGCTCAGTCTGTAGAGTCGTCAATACAAGGCATATTGCTGTATCAGCTTTGTGGGTGCTTTGGCCTTTGCTCTGGATCTTAGCTCTAGTCATGCAACTCTTATTTTGCAGGATGTTAGTATCTTTAGATCCATCTGCTGGGTTCTTCCTGCTTTCATGCTGAAGAGTGTGTGGGAGAAAGTGGCCAGAAGTATAGTGTTGGCACGACCTTTTACTGATGGAGGCATAGTGGTGGTGTGTGCTGCCAACACACTCTGGCAGTGGATGCATCTATTTCAGCAAAGCTCTGCCTTCTACTGTTCTGCTGCTCAGTCTTGTGGGAGCAGGAGAGAAATGGTTCTTGCAGAAGCCTGGGTTGGAGGACAGTGGGCTATGTGACGGCTCTGTTTGGGTGGACACCCCCAAGTGGGGGTGCCATGTGAGCCATGGTTTTACCTCTCTCATTCCAGTGTACATAGCCACACCTGCTAAAGTCAGTTGTGCCCATGTAGCTGGGATGTCTTCTGCTGCTGTCACTTCTTGGGGAAACTGCCTTTAACAGGTCCTTGAGCACCGGCGAGAACTGTGGCACCCTTTGGGACACATCGGGACTCAGAGACCCCATTAACTTGAGGACTTCCCCTAACTTTAGCAGACCTCAGGGAGGCCCTCCAGCACTTGGATCCTGACCTCAGACCAAATGCCTCTGTCAGGTATCTTTGAGGGGAATTTGGTAGAATTTTTCCTCATTTCATCATTAAGTGCCCACTGGTGGTCTCTTCTTTTGAAGAGCCAACAGGACCCACTGAAAGGCTATTTTTCCATGAGGGTAACTTCAGCATACTGGTGACAGCTGTGGTGGGTGTCTACTGAACCAAGAGTGTCAAAGCCAACATCTAAAATGACCTTTAGGCTGTTTACTCAAAGCAGTAACAGACTCGCCCCCGTCTTCCTGATAAGGCCATCACTTATCAAGAAATAAGAAGAGCAAGTGGCTAGATATGGAAATCATTGTGGGAGTGCCTAATTGAAAACATCCAGCATCATACAGAAGTAGTGCTATACGCCAGTAACCTTTGCCTCTTCTGTGGAATGTTTATGTAGAAACCTGGATAATTACCAGGTATTGGGAAAAAAGTTAATTCCAACACAAATAGAAAACCTTTTCTTGGAGAGACAGATGCGTATAATTTAGCTCAAGTGTCTCCTCATGCTCCATGATTCTGTTTTCTAGATATGTAGTAAAGTATCAGAAATCAACAATTTTCATCTCACTGAAATGAAAGATTTTAGAAGAGGAGTCTAAAGTAAGCCAAGAGATTAAGCAGACACTACAAATTCAGTAAGGTCTTATTTTAATAGCTAGATATGTAGAAAGCTAAGTACCAAATAGAAGCCAATGAGTTGTTTTCCACTCTAATTTAGAAAATCAAGTTATTTCTTAAAAAAATTTCTGCATAATCCTAAGACAAAAATATACTTCAATGCATGTTTTAGAAAGTATTGGTATTTTAATGGATTTTCCTCATTAAGCTGTATTGTAGCATTTTACCATCTCAAACTAAGCTTTGTTTTAGTTGATGTTCACCTGATATAGCAGGTTTTTTTCTGTTAATTAATTTTTAGTATTAAATTTATATTAATTTTTATTTAGGGTCAGAATAGCAGCACCATCTAATCCCACTTTTGTATTTGCTAGAGAATGTCTAGACTGGCTAGTGGGAGGGTTTTCATCCTGGAAGGTTTTAGTAAGATCCCTCTCCACTTGGTATATACGTCACAAAAGTACTGAAACTGAAAGCTTGAGATGCGATACAACACCTAGTAATAAACTGTTTCAACTTTTTTTTTTTTTTTTTTTTTCTTTAGGGGCAAAAAAATACCCTCTTTTGGCAGTGTTTCCTCTCAAACCTCAGAGACTTGCTGATCTGCTATGTAGATCTATGCTGTGGTTGCAAAGTATCAAAACAGAGCTAAGGATTTTTATATCTACTCTTCTCACCCAGCACTCACAGCTCCTTCCCCCTTCCCTGTCTGTCGGGTAGTTTCTGAAGGCGTTGGGGAGACAGGAAGGGAAGGGACACAGAACTGACCATTGGACAGATAAAAGGAGAATAGTGCCAACAACTGAGCCTCATTTCTTTAGGAATACAGCCTGAAAATGCCTTGGCAATTAGAATGGATTGTGAATATTGCAGGGTTTTTCTTTTGCGGGAGGGAGGGAGGGAAGCAAGGTAGAAGCAACTGGTTTCCATGTAAGATTAAAGAATTTGGGAGTGTTTGGGGCAAATGGTCCATCCTGTTCCTTAAACTCTGAGCGTTTTTAATGGAGAATGATGGTTTTTTGCTTTCTTGTGTTGTTTTGATGCATCATGGGAACATTTGGCAACATGGAGCACAGCTGCAGCTAATGGGCCATGGAGCATAGTGACATCCAACCCAAAACTCTAGTTAAGTCACTGGGATGTTCAAGTTCTTATCAAGTTTTGGAGTTTTCTTTGCGATTTTCTATGCAAAGCAGGCACTTGGAGTGGAAAAGGTCATTTTGATAAAAATCCAACTTTTCACTAAAATCAGTTCTCTTCAGCACCCTGTCCCAAAATCTGTTATGTTCACAGTGTTCCAGAACAGCCTTGCCATCTGTCAGAAGCATTTTTAGGTAGCAAATTATTCAACCTAACTGTGCCCTGTCTTTACCACACCAGTTGTGTTGTCTTTGAACTCCTTGGGATAGATAAGCCTGAGGCTCACCGGAGGCAATAGAAATCTCCAGACACTGAAGGGGAACCTCCAGAGACAGGAAATAGAAATGTCCTGCGGATGTGGGTGTTCTGAAGCACCAGCCAGCTCCTGAGTAGGGATGTCTTTACCTTTACTGCAGAAGGCAAGCGTGTTCCAGCACGGAGATAGTGCTGTTCCAGAAAGGAGTGTACGTCTTGCTCTCCCTTTAAAATGGATCCTCTTTTGCATATTTTGTATTCTGGTAGGAGGTGGGAGGTCACACTCAGACTCTTCCTGACAAGATCC
Organism: Bombycilla garrulus; assembly: GCA_013400315.1. Lineage (NCBI taxonomy): Eukaryota > Metazoa > Chordata > Aves > Passeriformes > Bombycillidae > Bombycilla > Bombycilla garrulus. Next base: position 293,691 of record VXBU01009302.1, on the reverse strand, counting down.
AAATTCATATTATCCACCCCCAGTTACTGCCTAAAACACATGAAAAGTTCTCAGATAAAGGATTTTTCTGTTTCAGCCATGTGTCCTGATCACTAGGCTGAGGATTCAGCCCTCTTAGGATCACAGCCTGAATTTTTGTTTGGAGGGGAGTCCCCCTATCCAAAACCCTGTGGTGAAAGCATTTCTTGAGGAGGTGAGAGACAAGGGTTTGAACTGATGAATACATGTCTCATGCTTCTTTTCAAGAGCATGTTAATTACTAGACTGTTATAGGAGAAGCAGACGGTGTTGCCACTATCACACTGGTTACTCGGCCCGGGTTTCAGAAGCAAGTGGCCCCAGGCAGTGTGAAGGCCGCCAGCGCTGGGTCAGCGTGCTCGCAGCTGTGCTGCCTCCAGTGGGGGCTCTCCGCCTTGAGTCCCAGGCTGGAAAGTTCTGTCAGCTGTCCGAGGCTGGGGAGTGGCCGGGCCAAGTGGGGTGATGGGGGAAGCTGTTAAAGGGCGATGGCTCTGATGGGGGGCACAGGAGAAGCCCTCTCTAGCCACAGTTAGGGAATTAACTTTCTCCAAATGCTGACTTGTACATGAACGTGGCACTATGAGAGCTGTTGAATATTTTGGTGGAACAGATTTACCCATCATTTCTGAGTTTAAGTGAATGGAACTTGTGGTTAAAGTTTTTGGGGTAGTTTATTTTTTTTTTTTTTTTTGGGTTGTTGTTTTGGTTTTTTTTGGTTGGTTGTTTATTTATTTTTTTTAATACACTTCAGTCACTTTCTGGACTGGAACTTTTAACAGTGTTATTTTGTCTCCTCAAGTCTCCTTCAAGATAAGGTTTTCTTGTATTCTGAAATGATGTGGCAGAAGGCAAAAAATAATCTTGTGACTCATTAGGAAATAAACAGAGGCATAATTGCCATCTGTGTTGCAGTCCATTTAATCTTTTCTCTCTCCAGTCATGGAAAAAAAGTTCATAAAAAAAAAAAGTTGAGGTCTGGTTTTGTGATATTTTTGAGAGAAGCTAGCATAAAAAAATTGCAGAAAAGAGAGGAAAAAAACCCAATACGGGCTCTATACATTATCTTAGACAAAATGGATTAAATTTCTGACACCCTACTCATCAAATTCTGACCTTGATTTGACCCCATTGGCTTTTTACTGTTTGATGTTCTCAAACGATTTGGTGCCACTTTTCCTTAGTAGTGCAGTTAATTTTGTGTGTTAGATAGAGATCAATAGTCATAGCTTGAAATCGGCACTTTTGGACAAAAAATATGTTGCGTGGCAGTAACATAGATTTGATAGTAGTTCAGTTAAGAAAATGGTGTACTCTTTCATTATTGTTTTCAATGACAGTATCCAGAGTGTTACTTCATTCTCCTAGCAAGCTTCTGACAGTCTCTTGTAATGTCTTATCTATCAAAGAGTTTTCATTCCTCTGCTTTCATGCTTGGTTTCTGGAGTGGAACTTTATTTAAAAGGTCCCTGAAATTAGAAAGAATGACCATGGCACTTCTGCTATCAAGCTGCTCAGTAAGAAATAAACCCCCTTACTTCTAGATTCTGAGTGGTCTCCTGCTTGCCCACATTGAAATCTCATTTACTGTGCTGGCTGTATGGTGGAAGCTTGGCTGTCAGGAGGACGTTACTGACCTGTTGGATAAGATTTAATCTTCTCACAGGTAGGTGGGTTTCACATACTGCCTTCCCCACCTTTGTCCATGTGCAAGTGCCCTGTGCCTTGCTATCACCCCATTGCTGCAGTGAGAGGTGGGCCTCCATTCAAGGGGTGTTTATTCCTCAACTGAAGCTTGGAGTATCTGCCTCTGGAGTGTACAGCTGCTCTGGAGTGCTGGGCTGGAGCTCAGGCAGTCTCTAGGGCACAGGATTTGCCAGGACTGTGCTCGTTTTTGTGGAGTCCCACTCTGGAGCACTGGGTACTGTTTAGGTGTAATGAAGCTCTTCTTCAGGCTTCCATCAACGCAGGTACTGAACATTTTGGGGAGTTTTCAGCATGCCACTAAAATCTGGCCTCTGGTGCAGGTGTGACTTTCCTCCAGGGATATCTTGACTAATGTAATCCAAATTTGACAGGTGGTTGAAAATATCTTTTTGACTAATTTCAATTAAATTATATATTTGGGGGAGGGGAAAAAACATAGATGTGCTAAGAAGAGGCTGTAGAGAGAGGCTCTTGGGAGAGAGGTGTCATGACAGTCTCAGGTGCAGGGAAATGTCAGCCATGGCTTGTGCCTTCTTCATACCAAGGAAGAGTCCAACCTTTGGACACAGATGAATAAGGAACCTGACTGCAGCATTCTTCTGTTCCTGGAATTATTTTATTAATTTTGACATATTTCCTAGGAAAATTGTGACCACCTCTGTTTCAAAAACTACTTGAAAAGCATTCCCATAAGTTCCCCCAAATCTTGATGAAGTAATTTGTAAGGTGCCTTCTGAAGAGCTTTTTTAAATGCCAAGCACTAACAATTTCAGATCAGAAAAGTCCTTCATTTCTTCTAGGCTGTTTATTTGAGAACCAAATACCCAAACAGTTTTACACAAATAATTTTTTACTACCTGGAAGCCAAGATGCCCAGTTTAAAACCATCTCAACTCGTATTGACTGTTCTCGCAGTCCTGATACCTGACCTTGCTGGGGAAGAGAGTGCATAATATGCAGAACAGTGCATAAAATGCAGCTTGGATGGTATGCAGGATCTTTGGGTGGTGTAAATGATAATCCAAGAAAATCAACAGGTCACTGTCCATTTACAGTCACTGAAGATCTACTCCATGCTACTAGCAATGAAGTCTGTTTGGATCAAAAGAGCATAGCAAGACTTCCAAAAGGCAGGATTGTCTTATTTTGTTAAGAAACTGTGGTGTGTGTGCTGGTTTGAAAGCAAAACCAGTGAGACTCCAAGTCAGAAATATAATTTAATAGGAAAAAGTAAAATATATGCAAGTAATATAAAGAAAACAAAAACCACTGACAGAGTCAGTATACAACCTGATACCCTGCTAGTTAGGGTCGTGGCAGCAGTCCAGATGAGGTGGTCTTGCTGAAGTAGTGATCCTGTAGACAGGTCTGGTAGCTCTTGTCCTCTGGAAACCAGTGGGTCAGGGCTCCCTGTTCTGTCCCAGTTCCCACATTATATCCAGGTGGGAATGCTTGGCTCCTCCCCCTGGGTGGAGCATCTCACAATGGGATGATGTAATTCTATGAGTCATGTGGTGGATCCTCACAATGGGCTGATGTCATTGTATGAGTCATGGGGTGGGTCCTCACAATGGCCCATTAAACACAAAGGGCTCCCGGAGGGAGTTATCTATGACTCATAGGGCAAGGTGTTAATGGCCCATTAACAGGAGACAGTCCAGGGGAGGAGGCAAAGAAAAACATTGCCCCTCCTTTGTTTCAACAGTTAATGAAGATGGAGGTAGAATACAGACACTCTGGCACATTTTACATTGTAACCTAGGACATGTGTCAGTATCAGCTTTTCCTAACCAGCATTCAGAAGTTACACAGAGTCTGAATGTAAATACAGGCTGCAGGGAAATTGGAAGGGCAACCAGGGCTTGTTTCCAAAGGGTTCCTGCATCTGGAGTAGGCACCTCAATAGAGATGGATCTGGATAGAAGCAGTTGTGGTAGGTGCACCATGATGCTTTCCATGAAAGAGTGGGACCTTCTGTCCCAGGGACAGGCATCTGCAAGGGCTTATATTTAGAATTCAGTCTCTGGAAAGTGCGTGCAGATAAAATGTGGACAAAATATTTCCCCATGACTTTCTGGCTGTTTAGCAGAGGAGCAGTGGCAGTGATGGATAAAGACTGCTGAGAAGGGATATTTTAGGTACCCATGAGTCATGCTCTTTACCTGACAGCACCTCTGGGGCCTGTGGATATGAAATGGAGTTAGACCTTGTACTAAGAAGCTTCACACTTTTGTTCTCCGACTCAAGTCTGGAAGTGCTTTGTGTACTGCCTTCCTGACATTTATCATGTCCTGAAGGCAATTGCATACAGCATGCTTTTTCCTAGGCCTGTGTTCTTCTACCCTTAAGCCCCAGCCTGCTGTCAGGAGGGCTTGGAGATGTACCAAAGCAAGGCTTTCCTCTTGTGTGACCCGAGTTTAATTGCAGCTGTTTGAGGAGATTTTCATACTTGCTGTGTGATGAGTACACAGCCAGTGTGCCGCAATACCGACTTCTCAGATATGTGGCTGGAATTTCTTGTAGACAGAAGCCCATGGGTGCACATCTACATGAGGGCTGAAAACTTCAATTCCTTTCAAGAAGGTGTCTTTGTGACAGTCTCCATCTGTAATCCCTAATCTCATGATAAATCACAAATTCCTCTCCTGGAAACCAAGCATCAGTGGTGCTGAGTACTAGCAATTCCCATTAGCTTCAATAGCCACTGCAGGTGCTGAGCATCCTGGTTACATCTGCTCACCTCCCACGTGGCCACACTGTCCAGTTGCCTTTGCGAATATGTGCTGTTCTCATTCGCTGGGATTTGTTACTGATAGAATAAAGTGGTAACTTTATTCTATCAGTATTCTATCACCACTGCTTTAAATCCCATGTAAAACCAGGAACAAAGATTTAGTGAAAACAAACTCTTAATAAAACTTTGACTGCAGTTTTCACCATCCTCTGAAAGATTTTAGGCAGGCACTCAACCCTGAGCAGCTGCATTCCTTCCCGAGTTCAGTTTTAAACCTAAAAGAAGGCTCAGCTTTGCCTTCCAACAGCCACTGAGTGTGTTTTGAAAAGCAGTGCCACTGTAGCTGCTCATGTTCCTTGTTTCTGCTTTTCCTGACTAATAGGTTTCAGTGCCTAGGTGCTGCATTACTTGGGAGTTTTTCTAGAGCAGCTCAAAGCTGTGCCAGTGGATTTTTCTAGTTTATAGCATCAGCTATTCAGACAGGTGTGTAACAACTTGATTGACTATACATTTAGACGATGCTGTTGATTACTACAGCAACAGATGCCCTTACAGGTAAGATATGCTTGCTCAGTCAGGAGTGGAACCCTTAATCTGCTCTGCATCCTGCAGTTCACCAGGAAGGCTGGAGGCTCTGTGGGAGCAGAAGCAAACTCCAGAGCACTGAAGAGGTGAATTGAAGAGAGTAATCATTGGAAGACTTGACATATGAGATTTGATCACCTTGCTGAATTCTGGGGATTCTTCAAGGATGGGATCTTTGAGAAATCCCTGGCATGCTGCTAGGTACATTAAATTGATATTAATAGTGAATTGTTTTTAGAAGGGAAGCTGGCATATTGTAAAAATACCAAATGATAATGCTGTGGTAGTTGATACACAGAATGTGCATTTGCAGCCTGGATTGTTACATGCTTCTAAGTTTGCTGGAAATTCTAGGTACACACTTACTACAACTTCTAATGTAGGCAAAATACCCAGCAATATTTAAGTAAATTATATGGAACAGGAATTGCAAAGTCAAAATAAATGGCTTACTTGCTTTATTACCAGGGACTACTCATGTGCTGCAATTGGGCTGGTTTGTTAGAGCCAGATGTACAAATGCTGCCTTCAGATAACTCCATCCCTTGCCCACTGTCTTACTGTGATGTCTTCTGTGTATACCTGTGCTGGTGTGGCAAGGTTGCACTCTTTGCTTGACTGTGCAGAAGGGAGTTCCTGGGTTTGGGGATCTGGAAAGAAGCGTTTTTGTGGGCACCCAGCTGGTATGTGGGGCATGAGTAAGCACAGCTATGCAGCTTTATAGATTGAGAGAAGCATTCTGGGAAGCTGAATGGTGCCTGTGCTGTTTTGGCTCAGCTGTTTTGGTCTATGGCTGAGTTTGTCTGAATTGTGGTTATAGCTGTGTTAAACAACGGATTTCAATAACATCCTGGGGCTGATTGTAGCAATGGGATAAAAGAATGGATTGTGATAAATGAAGGAAATACTGGACTTTGGTGCTTTTAGGAGTTATAAAATGTCTGCTTTGCACTTTGTTTAGCAATACATACAGAAACAAATAATCTGTGGGATTGCTTAGTGTTTTTCCAAGCTTTTATTAGGTTGTTAAAGATCAAATCCGGGCCATCTTGAATACGGTGGAAAACTGCCTTTGCCTCTTTTGGCTCAGGATTCCTCCCTTATGTCTGTGCCTACTGTACTTGGTAAATCACCAGAACCCCACCACGGCTAACCTAGGAAAGCAGAGAGCATCTGAGCTGTACTTTGGAAATTCAGTGCAGCGCCCCCAGGTAGTGCTCAGGGGCAGATGTTTTACCTGGGCAATCTCATTGCTTGTCTCCATGCTGAGGGGCTTCTGTGCAAAGAGGTGGGAAGAGCCAGCAGGAAACATAGCTGCTTGAAAACAAGGCTCAGAGATGTCAAGGGACTGATGGCACAACTGGGGAGAGACCCTGTTGGTCTGTCTGCCTCTGATCACATAGCAGTCCTTGTGTGCAAGGAATTTAGATAGGATCACAACGAAGTAAAGTTACATTGCATTAAATGCATCCCAGAAGAAAGCAACTTCTGCTCCAAAATTCTGACAAACAAACAAATAAACTAACCATTAAAAAAAATCTCAATTGCCCGGAAGTCTTGCTCATAATGCGCATTAGCACATGTATATTCTCCAAATATAAGTGACAAATATTTGGAGTTGGAGTGTGTGAAATGGTGCCATGCCTCATTTCTGAGCAATGCAAACCTGGACCAGTTTGGTCATGGGCACCTCTCCTCTCATGCCTTAATTCTAAGTAGATAGCTGATAGTGACTATTATAAAATAAATACTTTGTATTTTAAATACCTCTTTTCCTCTTTTGACCTTAGAAGACTTTAAAAAGGTAGGATACTGATTCAGGTCAAATATGGGCTGAGAATTTCTGTACTGAATTTTAACCTAAAAAGCAGTTACAAAGCCCAATTTATTAATCTCTCCAAGATCTTAGAACAGTACTGCCGATCTCCAAAGGATAGCTTCTTGGATATTATTGCTGAAACTTTCTGGAAGCAGTGCAAACCAGGAGGGAACAATTAATCCTCAGAGTAACCCCATTTACTCTAGCAGTTTGGCCCTGAGGGAGTAGGAGCACTTGATGTCTGACAGCAGCCCCAAATGTCAGTATTTCTCCACTCATTCATTTGCCTGCTTGCTGTGGTAGATTTCATGCCGTTATAAGCTGTTTATGTACAGCCTGATCAAAGTGCTTAATGACAGGGTTAATTTCTACGTATAATGAGGAAGTCAAGACAGGAGACAGGTACTGTGTAATCGAATTTTTCCCTTTGGAATTTGTTTCTCTTCATGTAGGGCTTTGATTTTTATTACCATTAATGTCTGCATTTACTGTTCTTTCTAGTTTCTCAGAGGAGCTAAACCTACTGCAGAAATAGTGAAGGCACTGAATTGTTCCAACAGCTTCCTTGAGAGCATGAGGATAAAGTAAAAAGAGTCTATAATTTCTCTACAACAAGACCTCAAAGTGCAGTTTGGTTTTGGGGAACCAATAAAATTGTACTTCTTCAACAGTCTGCTGAGATGTCTTAATCCTCTTTTTCTGACTCAGTAGGTATAGGCACAGACACAGATGCTTAGATATCTCTGTACACACCCAGCAAGACAAAGACTATGTTAAACCTAGGAATTCTTACAGTTTATGAAATGTGTGTCTTCAGCAAGACTGTAGACATAAATTAATCCAAGGAGCATCCCTTTGAAAGAGCTGATATTGAAAAGTAATGGTTCTCCTTTTTCGAAAGATGGAAATGGAGCATTAGATCTGCATTTGCCCTGCTTGTTTTGGTTTTATTTTTAGAAGCACTGGGGGCAGTAAATATCTCTGGACATTCAGAAATCTAAGGGTACAGAAGTGATGGAGACCTTACAAAACACATCTTTCTGAGGTAGCCAGCTTCAGGAAAGAAGCTGGAAGTGGGGATGAAATTAAACCTGGGCATATCCAGGTTTACCTGCATCCACTGTTTTTCTCTTTTTGTAGCACTCTGTGTGTTTCAGGAAAATAGGGATTCAAAAGTTCACGCTAAATTCTGTGGACTACTGTTATACAAGTTTCCTTATGGCTGAGGTAGAAATGCTTCTTTGTGAGGAAAGTGTGCACCTCTATTAGCACCACTGTGCAAGCTGTAGTTTGCAAATGCGGTGGGAGGCTTTGCTCATGCTAATTTGGGCTCAGTCATGCACCTCTTTTCCTCTTTTACATGCAAATAGCAGCTGTGTCAGTCTCTGGGATGCCTGCTTGTTCCTTTAACGGAGAGATTCCAGTTCATACCTTCAACCAGTGCATTTGTGCGTGGGCAGAGGTATAGCGCACTGGTACAGTTGCTGACAAGGGAAGAGCTGTGACGGAGGTTGGAACAAGTTAGTGAAATAGAGAAGTCTTGAAAGAAGACACTGAGCTTTTCTGGTATGTTTTCATTTATTAAAAAAAAAATTAAATAAAGTGTGGAAGTGGAGAAGAGCAGAGATGTACGCAATATGATAATCCATAATCCTGCCCCCATCCCCAAAGCGATCTCTTGATTGCCAGAGAGATCAGTTTCTTTATTCTGATCCCAAGGGTTCTGGCAGCAGCCATGGGGCTGGAGCACATTAGCCACCAGCCTGTGCAGCTGGGATGGCTGTGGGATGAGTGCAGATTCTTGGATTCCTCATCGTGGTGCCCTGCTGCTGAGGTAGCTGGGCTGGTGAGCTGTCCTGGTGGGATGTGCTGCAGGCATCATGCTCCAGAGGGTCCCTGGCCTTGCCAAGCCCTTGGCTGTCCTGTGCTCTGCTCTCCCAGAGTTTTACATGGTGGAGTCTGTGAAGAGAAGAAAGTTCACAGCACTTGCTTGGACCAGCAGGCAAATTGAGTACTAAGCATATTAATATGATGTTATTTCTTCCTCTGTCTTCAGCCTTCACCTCTGCTTTATGGTTATGGCTCCCTGAACCTAGACACCACCTTCCTTTTCCTCTCCTGCTCTTGTCACAGAAGTCAATGCAAAATTAATCAGGTGAAATAATTTCTATGACATCACTTCTGATGCTGTTGGACTTACTACAAAAAGTTGGTATTAGTACCATGCAGGCCACAGAATGTAAATGTTGTACAAGGACTGGTTTAAAAGGGTGTTTGATATAAGGTGCAAGGATTTCCAGAAGGTTTGGAGTTGAAGTTCCAGAAGTTGAGCTGTTTCCTAACCGCTCAAAAAAATATGATATCCCTGTGAAGTTCTCAGTTAAATTTGCAGATAGATTTTAAAGGGTTTTCAGAAGATGACAGCTCACCTTTGGAAAGCCCTGGCCCTTGTTTGTTTTCTCCCCTAAAGACTGCCCTGATGTCAGTGCCACAGCAGGACTCAGTGTATAGCCAGGATTCAGCTTGCATTTGCTTCCATGAGCATCCGTGGACATCCTTGGGGGCAGTAAAATGATAATGTGAAACACCTGTGCCTCTGACCTGCTTTATAATCTACTTGATCATATCCTCTGTGTGTGTGTGCTGGTGGCAGAGGTGGGGTCAGGGATAGAAACACATGTACATGCTTTAGTCATAGTAATGGCATCAAAGTGATGCTATCTTTATGGAGGGACGGCCCTTAAACCCCTCTCTAGCCTCTCCACTTGATCCATGGGGAAACAAGTCTGTGATCTGCAGAGTTTCCACCGACTTCAGGTTTGAGAATGCTACCTTAAGTGGGTAATATGTTGTGACAAAACAGATAAAATTTTGGCCCTAGTAATGACCATGGATTTTAGTATTGATTTTGGAAATATTTTAGGATTTCAGCTGTAGAAATTAGTGGCAAATTCCATGATGAAATAATGTTATTTCCTATCAAACAGCCTCTTCAGCAACATGGCTATTCCAGAAAATGCTTTTGAAATGAAACATATTGAGTTATTGACTCCACAAAGAAATACATGCATACAATAGAATTACTTCCTGTCTATTTAACACTCATGTTTACAATGTGGGTGGGTCTGGTTATGTTGTTCTCCACCATAATGGCAATTTATCCAAAGCTATCTGTTGCCTGGTCTAAATTTTGCGAAAATACCTGGTCTTTAAAACCTTCTGAGAAAGGGTGATATTTGCACCTGACATGTCTACAAGTAGCTTAGATCAAGTTATTGATCGGTCCTGTACATGTCGCTTTCCAGTGGGAGGATGAGATGGAGAGGCCAATCCATTACTGCAGCCATCTACCACTGGAAAGCAATAGCACTAACGATACAGGTTTTCAATAGCTGATTTATATTATCCTGCAGTCAACAAGAACTCATGATTTTGTCACTGTACTGTTTAAAGCAACACTCCCAAATGCTGGCAGGCCCCAAATCTGACCCATTGTAACACAGCTGCTGTGTTATGAGCTGGAGAAAACTGAACAAAACCCCACCAGTTGTCCAGAGTATGATCTGGACAGGCTCTGTGTTCACTGAGCAATGGATCTTGTGAGCCCCCAGTTCATATGAGGCTCATTTGAGGGAGTGATTCCTGTTAAGATTTGCTCTAGTTCCACCAGCTGCTCCCTGGCATTGTGCTACCCAGAGGGGAGGATAGAGTTACAGTTCTTTCTCTGGGCAAACATTGCGCTTAGAACCTCAGTGACCTACTGCTAGTTTGGTGGTGATTAATAAGAAATATGTGTCAGTGGCTGTAAATGACAGGCTAGCTCCCCTCTTCTCCCTTCTAGTGATATGAGTACTTGGGCAGGACAGAGAAGTGTGTGCAGAATCCAGCACGGAGCAGAACTCCTGAGGGAGAGAGCAGCAGCAGCAGCGAGGAGCTGAGTTTGCTGGAGAAAGCTTTAGATGAGCTGTGCAAGAGCTGGCCTTGCATTCAGTGCACACAGTCCCATCCTCTCTTTGGATCACGTTTGAACATGCAACAGTCACATAGCTCCTGAGGCTGGGGTCATGTTCTGGGAGTTCCTGGCCACACAGACATGAGGGAAAGGCTGTGTGCAGAGCAGCCAGGCACCGAACAGGGGAGTGGAGGTGTCATCGGGAGCTCTGCACACTCCTGACCTGGCTGACCTGCAAGGACAAGTACTGTGTTTTTGCACTTATACAGACCCCTGTTTTCACACAAACATTTCATGTAGATTTGTAAAATGCAGTAGCCGACTAGCATATTTTACACAGTCACAGTCTAGTGACTGAAGGATCCACTAATTAAGAAGCCTCTAATTAGGCTTTTAAATGATAAACTGTAATGGCTCTAGTGCAGCTGTTGTAAACTATAGAGTAAATTATATCCAGTTGAAAGAGGCCTTAATTACATAATTATATTACATACTCTAAAGACAGAAAGATAAAATAATTTTTAGTATCTGCAATTAAAAATAACAAGCAAGTAACAATTGAGCTCTTAAACCAATGAAAGCAAGGAAATTCAAAGTTAATCTGAAAAGCTGTGCTGGTACTTTCTTTTATTCTCATGTTGTTCTAATTTTTGGAGGGTTGATTTTGTTCTTTTTTGTTTTCATGATGGTTGAGATAAAGAAGTATTGTCAACGAGGAGTTTATGTCCCCTGCTTTTGTTTTACTTGCTTTTAAAGGTGTATGGACAGCATTAATGATACTCGGCAAACTTTCTGGGGCTTTTTTTTTTTCCGCAGAAATCCCTAGCAAGCACACATTTATCAGCCAGTTTGTCTCCTTGCATTCTGATTTTAAAAAAGTATGTGTAACAACCAACCATTCTGTAAGTCAACAGGACCTCAAAAGTTGGTCACATTTGGCCCTTGGAGACCATGTTTAGGCCACATCTAGGCTCCATATTGTTAGTGCAATATTAGCAGCCATTCTCCATGCTGGACCTACCAAGGGGAGAAAAGGGCTGGATGTATCTGGGACAATTCAGCTAAGTGGGGATTGCACTCTGGGCCTATTTTTTAGGGCTTAGTTCTGTTGCACTGAAACTGAGGAGAGTTTAGCCCTTGCCCACACTGTGGCTGGGTCAGACTCCAGTCTGCCTGGCCTTTAGACGCCAGCACTCTTCCCTCACCCCAGCTCTGCCTGGCAGTGCCTCCTTGGGAACCTCACCAGCTCAGTCTCCAAACCTGCATCTGCTCTCAGCCTCCCTCGCTTACCCAGCCCTGGCTGCTGCCCTTCCTTGCCATCTCCAATCACAACTGACAGTGATGTGCTGCAGTGAGCAAGTGCCTCTTTATAGAGAAAAGGAAAGATGTCTCTGATGTGAGCCTGGTGGCTCTGCTCATCTGTTGCCAGTTCTTTTTGTTTCTTCAATTACTGCTTCTCTGGACAAGAGCTGTGCTTTTTGTGTCTGTGAGCTGCAACCACACAGAAGATACAGACAGTAGGCTGTGTTGTGGAGAGAGCTTAGTTCCTACAGCTGTTTTTAGAGACTGTCCTTCACAGCTGTAGGACCAAGCACCCCATGACAGCCAAAGGAGTAGTGCTTTTTTGCTTATTCCAGACACATTCAAGTATTTTTATCTGGAAATGTCGCAGTGAGGGAACTAAGGAATACAGATCTCATAGTAAATTTTTATGGCTGATTAATTAGCCCAAAGAGTATTAAATTGTGCTAATGTAGTTTGCCTCTTCGATGCTGTCTTTTGACTTCAATGGAACTAAATACATGCTTAAAGTTAACTACATGCCTAAGTGCTGTGGTGAATCGGGGCCTAGGGCATTAATTAGAACTTGGCTCAGATTTACTTTCAAGGCTTTCCCCCCTCTTTTTTTTTTTACTCTTCAGCGCTCAGCAGTTTAATTGGTATGCAGATGTTCCCCTTTATTGCTGGCAGAGGCCTCTGTCACTGTTCTGAAGGTACTCAGACTTCAAGGCTGGTACAGTGGGCAGGAAGAAACCCCCCCTGAGGGCTTTCAAGCTTTGTGGGAAATAATGATATATGAGACAGGGATTCCTTTGGAACCTGAAGGGAACATGACAGACAGAATAATATGGGAGGAAAACATTGTCTTCACAATTGAGACTGATGGTCTCATCTTGTCTCCTTGTTATTGTTACCAACCAAGACTGAGATGAGCTTTCTTATGAAGAACTTCATTTTGTGGCAGGTTCTGTATGTTGGGCACACTGCGCTCAGTGGTAGCTTTCCATCCAAAGTACAGATATTGACAGGCTCTGAGGAACCCTTTGAGGTGGTGGTTTAGCTTAAAACCTAAAATTCCTTCCAGCATTGAGATGCATTTTGTCAGGAATGACAGCTGCAATTTGATAATCTTTTACCACTTTGCCTGCCTATATGAAGAGTTGTTGGGCACAGGAGCATCAGCTTTATGAATCAGATTTTCTCACACTTTATTAATTTAACTTTCCAGTGGTTAGTGCATGTTTGCAAGAAACAATTGATTTGTACAGATCTGTGTAGTTTGGAGCAAAGCTGGAACTAAAGCAGGAATGCAAGTCGACAGCAGTGCAATAGCTGTAATTGACAGACACCAAAGGCACTACTTAAAGCAACATCTTCTCTCATGTTTAGGTTAAAAATGACCCTCAATTTGTCCTCAGGTTGTCATGTCCAAAAAGAAACTCGTTTCAAATGGATTAGCCAAAGTATCAAGTGCTCATTTTCTATACTTTTATTTTTAAGTTCGATGATTCAAACTGCTCTTGTGCAAGGTACTGGAAGATGGCTGTTTCTTAACTCCTCCAGAGTAAAAGCTGTCTTTCAGGGGATGCTTTGCACATGTGAGATTTATGTTAGTATTTTTGGCACCCACAGTTTGCATTCCAGCTAATGAGAGGTAGAAGAACTAATACACATACTGTAGTGGGTGCAAAAATGCAAATAGAAATTATACCCAATGTGGAAAGGGCTAGGAAAACGTACCTTCTTACATGTGAGCAGGGCAGGTTAGGAAACATTATTTTCCTTTTACTATTGTCTGTTACTCTTTACATTTCTGGAGAACTGGGATCTTGCTGTTAATCTTACAAAAATAGATGCTGTGGTGAAGCCTCAGGCATGAATAAAATTGGATGTTAATCTTAAAGCAGATTTTTTACAGCTATGCACTCAGAGCAGTGAATCCAAATGATTTTGGAAACTCTGTGGCTTTTACTTATTTAGATCAAAATGCTGTGGGGAAAAAGGTCAGTGGCACAGGTACATATTGTAACATTTGGGGCTCCTGAAAGTTGAGCAGATAAGCACAGCAAACGTTAGACATCTCTGACTTGACACAAATAATAGGCAAAGCTGAAAAAAGCCTGCTGACAAGAGGAGTGGGTGTTGGTGGGTGACTTGCTGCAGTTTTAGAGCTGTTAAGTGTAGGTTTTTTAGCATTTTCATTATTTAAAAGTGGAGTGGTAGTTTCTTCACTCCTTCTGAAAAGTTACTAATTTACTCTGAAATACAGGGTAAGCCACAATGATTTAACACATTTGTAATGTGCTTTAGAGTGACTTTTAAGTAAGATACCCTCCTTCTGTCTAAGCTTCCCACTGTCTCAGCTCTGCCCTCACTCCTTTCTCTGTGTACATCTGCACCGAAAGATCCTCCATGTGTGACTTTCTTCTACATCCTGTGTCAGCTGCAATACCTGGATGGCTGTGACCACTGGTGCTCATGCAGGTTTGCCTCATTGCCAGAGTTCAGAAAGACTGTCAGTAACAGGCTGAGCTAGCCACATTTGGATATTGGGAATAGCAGCTCAGACTGTGGAGTGGTTCAAAAGCTGCTGCTCTGCAGGTTCTGCTGCAGGTGGACAGCCCTTTCTTGGGGAGCCCTGACAGACAGAGCCTGCCTTTTGCCTAATGCATGGAAAGTGCCTAGTGGAGCATGGCCAAGGACTGTGATCAAGGTCCCCAGGATATTCCTGGGATACAGGCAGCATTAATTAATCTGTGGTCCTCTGTGTCTGATTCAGAGAAAGCAGCTCAGTTGTGTTCCCAGGGGCCGTCCACGAAGGCAGGTAGCCTGCAGGCATGGAAGGTGCTCAGGACATCTTCTGTCATCAAGCTGAAAGGGTCTCAGCTGTATCATGCACTCAGCTGTGCTGAGTAGCCATGCCTATGGCAGGATGCTTCAGCTGCAGGGCTTTTGCATGGATGATATTTAAATCTGATGGAGCCTCACTGAGAAGGAGCTGGTCCTGCTTTTACTCAGAGAGATCTGCGGTTTATGGTAAGGAATTGGGGCCTGGGGCTGAAGCCGCAACGTCCAGGACCAAACCACAGAATTTACATAGCTGCCAAGTCCTGCCCATTTGCCTTCCCTGATGAAAGTCTGTTATCACACAGCTTCTGTCTGCTCTAGTCATTATTGATGGAGAGAAGAATCTGTTTTGTTCAATATAGCAGTGATGTCTAGCTTAGTTTAATTTTATAAGCTGCTGCTGATTTGTTGCTGTTGAGTGTATTCATAGATTTGTTTAGTATCAATAATCAAGGGTAGAAATACTTGAATAGAAAGCTAGGTGGAAATGCTGAGTTTCTGGAGGACTCCAGGATTTCTTTTGCTCTTCTTTGTTTTCCTCTTCTAGGAGGCGTGAAGAGCACTTGTCCATTTGTAACTGAAACTATTCAAGATGCACCGGCCTGAAAGGGCACTATAAGTTTCTCTTGCTCTCTGGTGTAGTAAAGATCTTGCAAACACTATGAATGAAAGCTTTTGGTAAAAGGAGAGATGGTAAGTTTGTGTACTCAACCTCTAAGTGGAAGAATATTTTGATGTGAAACCTCTCTTTTTGCAGAGGCTTGAGCTAACTGCTTTTAATCTGGGAGCTAACAGAATGGGTAAGTGCAGCTGTGTTGTCCTGGGTAGATGTCACCCTCAGGGATTTGTGCATGGATCTCTCCTTGGGCTGAACTGGAGAAGGGCAAGTGTTTGTTCACTTTTGTTTTCTGTCACTGAGAAAAGTGAATGCTGTTCTAGATAAGCTATAATTTCTTCCCAAGGAGATGATGACTAAAGAAGGCCTGAACTGAGTATAGATAATATTATATTTACTTGAAATGAATGTAGCTCATAACTCTTATTTTAGCACCAATCTGGAACACTACTGTGAGCAGATTTACGTCTGCTTCTTCCCTACCTTGGCATTCTGGCATTTATGCACTTATTGCACTGGTGGTACACATTCTTGCAGTGATACTTTGGAGGTTAATGAAGCCCAAGTGTCTGAAAGGTGAGTAGGTAATAGGTAGATACTTTGAGATCCAAACCTATTCCTTTTGTGTGCTCCACAATCTTAGTTTAGTTCTTAAATAGGGTTTCATTCTTCTGATACTAAGAGTCAGCACTGATTTCAGTATGTGAATCATCAGGAGAGTTATTAACTATTTTCTACTTGCATGGTTCTTTATTGCAGCGTTGAAAATATCTAACTTCAACCATGTGTTTTTAGACGAGATACTTAGAGGAAGCCTTTTCTGTGATTGTAGAAGAGCAGATTTAATCTGGAAGTCATTGAGAGAAACCAATAAAGAACTTCCTTGATGTGATTTTTGGAGTTACTTGCTGGAATTGAGTTGCATGTTTTTGGGTATTGGACATAAGGGCACTTGAAAGCTTAAAGAAGCTTAAATGTAGATGATAATGAAAATTTTATTGGTATTTATTGGGTCAGTTGATAATGTCAACATATTAAAGTGATATATCTCCTTGATTTCATGGACAGTGCCTTATTCTATATAGTTTATTGTAATAACATGACCCTTGATATACACTGATGATAAGTTTAGCTTTATAAAATTGTTTTTAGTAATACACTTGCCCTGAAATGCCGTACCAAAAGTGTGTTTATTACAGAACATATACAGTTACTGTCTGCCAGTGTTATCTCTATGAAAGCAACCTAAGCTAAGAAAGCACATTTGGAAAAAACATGCTAAGCAGAGGTGGTTGGGGTTTTGTTTGTTTGGTTGGTTTGGTTTAGTTTGTTTTTTTTCTTTTGTTAGACTTTCTGGGAACATTCATTAATAGCTGGAGATGTGGTCTTTCAGCTAAATTTCTTTCACCTAGATTATATGCAAATTGCAGGATTCTTAAGCATGAAGTCATATGCCACAAGTATGATATTAGCATTCCTTTTAATAAAAATAACTTTGGAATAGGTACCTTGTTTAGTGAGTTACCTTCCTTGTCATTCATCACTCTATAACATCTTTGCAGAATGAGAGTAACTGGAAGGAAGATACTGGACAGTGTTTCTTGGAACTGGGGTTGGCAGAGGTCTGCCTTTCTGGAAAAGAAATGCTGATTTTGCTTCTTTATTTTATCCTGACCTTCTTATGCTGTTGTGTACTAGAAGAAAAAAATAAAAGTGAGCACTTGATGAGCTGTGAGTTTCCTTTGGACCAGACTTTGGGAGTCTCTACTCTGACACGTATTTTGGGGTTACTTTATCCTGAGGGACTTTATTCACAAAATATCAGAACATATTCTTCCAATAAGATTTCACATAGTTTGACAAATGTTTGGATAAATTTCATACCATCTTATCAAAGCAGACAATAGTTCTTTCTTGAGGAACTGAGCTTAAGTGAAATGCTCATTTGTGTTGGTGGAATAATAATTAAGAGTACAAGATCCAAATCAGTGCTTTGTTATTCTGTTGCAGGAGTAGGCTGAATCAAGCCTCTGTCAAGAACCACTGCTGAAATACTGAATTAACATACCCAGGACCAGCACATCAGGAGGACAGCCTTCTACCAGGAATAGTGTGGAGATATACCTTGTTCACAGAAGCTCTGGGAACATCATGAGACTTGGACAGACACAGTGCATCCTCAGAAGGCGGAGTTGCTGCTCTCTGAGCCCTGCATACTATGTGTTCATGACTGATGGAAATAATGCCCAGTTTTGGGGAGCTTGGTGGTATGGGAGACAGTCACAGCAGCTCTCATAGGGTGGCTTATCACTTTCTTGTGGAGCTAGGTACAGCTTCTGTTCTCTTTTGCACCCACAAATCTGGTATGATATTAATTAGATTGTCATTAGGTTTCATTAGTGAAGCCCCATAAAACAAAAAAATGGAAAGGTTTTATAGTCATGCTAAAACTTGGTATGTCATTTATACAGAGGAGGTGAACAGAGGTCAGTAGCCATGAAACACTGCTTTTACAGAAATATGAAATACTTAGGTAAAATATCTAGGTAAAATCTAACAGAAATTTGATTACTGCCTGATAAAATGGTGCCTTTTCCCTTCTAAATAGATTTGATCATCTCCTTAATGCAAGCCCTGTACCTTCACCTAGATTCCTTCCCAGGCAGCTACAGTCGATCTGCTCCTCAAGGGAATTTGTGCCACTGGATTCCCTTTTTTTTTTTCTGCAGTTGAATGAAAAGTGTGTGTCTTTTGAAGAACAGCAACTGAAAGAAATATTGATGGCTGCCAGGGCATCTATGGAAAAAGATTTGAAAATTACTCTACTACAACAGTGAAGAGAAAGGGGCTTTGTTAACTCTTTCTTGTAGCTTGTATATATTAATAGTAACAAGTAAAGTTTTGTATTTTTTCAGAGAAACACACAAGGCCTTGAATTGTATTGTTTTAATTGCAGCTAACTGAATGAATTAAGTGAAAAAATCACACACAGTACTTTGATTGTCTAATTCTCTCTATGTGAGGCTTTGGGAACAGTTTGTTGTTATAAAAGAACAGCACTAACCAGAAATCAGCCAACATGTAATTGCTAGGCTGAGGGGCAGTTTGGGGAAAGCTGATACTTATTTATAAATTATTAAATAAAAGCACATAATATGAGGATTATCTCTTACTGCCTCCACACTTCATACATTACTCATTTTCCTAAATTTCATGGTTTTGTACTCCCTTAGTACATTGCTGCTTATAACCAGTGCAGGCAACAAAACCACCCACATCCAGGAAAGGAGATGCCTGTGCATTTGTTATGATGGCAGTTTTGGTTATGGACTCATCAAAGATTATGAACCTTCACTTCAAGGAAAGGAATCTTGACTCAAGTTTTAAAGGTTGTTTTCAGTACCTAAAATACACCTGAGCGCCTAGGACTGTTCAGGTGGCTGAAACTCTGGCTAGTGTTTCTGCTTGACTATATATACCCTTGGAGATTTACAGTCAGCCAGTAGCCTAAATGGAAGACTTAAGAGCAGTTTTGGCGTTGAATTGACAGAGCTCTCAAAAAAACATTTGTCGCTATAGGACACGAAAGAACACAGACACACACCGCAGCTCAGGTGATCAGAAGAGAGAGGAAGAGTGGTTATTTTTTCTGACTCCAGTATTTATAGTTTTCCAAAAGTGACAGTGGATTGGACGGTGGCAGTGCTACCTCTCCAAAGACACTGGACAGACAAACAATCCATCAATTTTTCTCCTCCTCTATGAAGGAATGCAAAAACACTGAGGTGTTTACAGAAAGTGTGTGAGGAAGTTCTTCACAAATATGTAAATATCAGAAGGCTTAGAAAGTCTTACAAAAATCAGGGCGACAAACATTGGTTATGTAATTCCCATCAATTTTGGTAAGAATCAGGTAACTTCTGGTTATCTCGAGTGGTTCTCACTGCTAACTTGTGCTTTACAACCATAGGAAACAGCCACTTGCAAGACACAGAGAGGAGGCAGGTGATGATGGGACTCACCAAGAAGGTAGAGCAGTGCTTCATTCTCAGTGTTTTTGCTATTTCAGCTTTCATGGAGGATGGAGCTGCCATTTGTTCCTTTAGCACAAACTTGAGGCCTTTCTTCTAGGAAAGCAAGGTCTATTTCAGAGGACACAGAAGCAGTTCTTTGTGCCATGAAACAAGGGGTTGGCCTCACAAGTGAAATGCATGTCTTACAGAGCAAGAGGCCCTTGATCTGCAGCAATGAATCTCTGGATGGGAAGGTGTGCCAGCACCTGGGGAGTTGGCACTGCTGGACGCATCATTAGACTTGCTGAGCTGCCATATAGAATGACATTTGTGCTGTACAAACAAACCCCACTATTAAAGCTTAAACACTGCTTATGCTATTTTAAAATGGTAGGGGCATAATTTTATGACTTCATCTGCAGGCTTGTTGAAACTTAAATGTCTATGTGGAAGTGGTGTGAAGATTAAATTGCTAATCCTAGTTACCGGTGTAGACTGTTGCACAGAAGGTGCCTGAGAGGTGGAACTGGGCAGAGATCAGCTTTGCACAGCTCTTGCCAAGAATTATTTGGTATCCCTGTCACTGTTTTTTGAAGTCCAAAAATATTTCCCCCCAAATAACCTATTTTTCTGCAAGGGAACACAGTTGCATTTATGAAAGGTCTTGGCTTTTATGGTAAGTCTGGTTTGTATCGTTTCCTCTCTCTATGTATGTTGCATAAGTACCAACAGTCATAATGAAAAACACTGTTTTGTTACAGGAGTTTTTAACAGTAGTTTTCAGTAGTTTAGAAAACATTGGAGATACTTCCAACAAATGAAAAAAATCAAAACAAAGCAGCTTTGAAAATGTTGATACACTTTGGCAAATAAATCTTTGGTTTTAACCCTGCTCTATTCTATCACCTAACCCCCAACATATTCTTTCTCTGATACTAAAACAAATATAAAGTGTTATTGATTTCAACCAGCTCAACAGCTCAACAGAAGATACCATATGGCTTTCACCCCACTATCCCCTAAATCTCGGCTGTGCTCTTGTGCAGCCTTTGGCTGGGTGTTCTGAGATAGCCTCTATTCAAATAGTGCTTGTGTGCAGGGTTAAAGCTGTCTTCACTGCACCTCTTTTTCCAGAACAACATAGGAAGTTTCCTGGATTGAATTCTCAGTCACAACACTCATATGGGAGGCACTCAAAATGTAAGACCTTTCAAACCCTTGGGAGTTCATAGCGTTTAAAGATAAGAGCACAGTATTGCTAAGAAACGTCTTGTTGAGGCCCACAATTAACTTAATCAAAAGAAGGGATCTTATTTTTGCCTGCTGCAGATAGAGGTTGCATCTCAAAGCAGCCTAAAGTTAGAGATAGCATCTGGTTCAGATCATGATATGATGAAGGATTCAGGTTAATTAGTATTTATTCTTAGTTGATAGTTATTCCTTTTGGCTTGAGCTAACAAGCAGGAGTTGGAGTCCCACAAAGTTGCGTCTCCTGGGATGAGAGATGAATGAGGGAGACCGTCTCCATGGTGAAAATGTATTTAGAGATGGGAATGTCAGTAAGAAAGACTGACCATTGCCTTGGGTTCTGATAGCCTGAAGGGAAGATGCTCTGAGGGATGACTCAGCGCCATCGGGGAGGTTTGGATGTAGGCGTGGACTGAGGCATCCCCAGGGGCCATGGACAGGGGGAGGTGCTCTGGTTCCCTGCTCGATCGGCTGCCCTCATGTGTCCCTAGCCACACAACCCCTGTCTGCCACCAGTTGCCCTAACTGGGTGTTTTTGGCTGCAGGGAGCAGTCAGGGGGCAGCTGTGGAGAAGGTGGCTTCTCAGTGCTCCTCCAAGGCTTTCAATTCCCCTTTCTTGCCACTGTTTCCTGCAGCATCACACCACAGTGTAAAGACTGTTCATCTTGGATAGAACTGATTTTTTTATTTTTTTTTACTGAGGTCTCCTAACTGTTTATGCAGCCAGGAGGAGCCCACCAGCTGGAGAGCAGCTTTCCATGCTTTTTCAGTTCCCATTTTTCTTCTTTTTTTTTTTTTTTTTTTTTTTTTTTTTTTTTTTAATCAGTTAGTGTTAGTGTTCAGTTGGAGTTGAGACATTTCTAGCAGAATCTCTTGTGTATCTGGTCAGGGTTGCTTTTCTGCAGTAACCTCATGGACTGTTTTGTTTCCTCAGGCACTCACAGAGAAGATAATTTCTACATTGGTGGGAATTCTCCAACTTCCCAGGTTCCAGTGGCCTGGGCAAGGGCAATCCCATAGTGGGCAGGCACTGGGCCTCCTGCCCCACAGCCATAGGGCTCCACTTTCCTGCTCTCGCACGGGAGTGTCTGGGGCCCACCAGCAGGTGGGAGAGAAGGCTGTGGGGAGGCCATTCCTGTCCTGAGGGGTTGAGGTGATGGCAGGAGGGCTATGGGTGTCTCTGAGCTGATGTGATGGCAGGTGGGCTGTGGGTGTCTCTGGGATGGTTTGGAGATGGTGTGGGTGCATTTGGGTAGCTTTTGCCTTGTGGACATGGCTGCACAGGCCAGCCAGTGTAGATTTTTTACCCTGCACTCCTTTCTGGAATTGTTTACTTTGAAATCTTGACCTAAATTAATTCCCTTAACGTGCTTTTGGCTGTCCCCTTTTCCCCAGCCCTGTGGGGGAGCTGGGGAGGTGCTGGCCCCTGCACCTGTGTCAGGCAGGCTGTGATACAGCTGAGATGAGGCGGAAGTTGCAATCTCTGTCCTCATGCTTCTCTTTGCAGGTGACTTGCTGAGGAGCCGTGGAGTTGAACAGAGATGGAATAGCACAAACTGAGGTTTTAGATGAAAGAAGGGAGGCAAAAGTACTCCCAAACTTGCACATAAGTGAAATAGGTGGTAATTCTGCCTTGGAAACACCATGGTAGTCTCTGGAGAGATTCCTGACCAGCTCCTGCCTTGGAGCACAGTGCTGGGCTTTGCAAATCCCTGGTCTCTCTCTGCTTTGCAGCCTGTGGCAGCCAAATAGGAACCTCAGTGGACAAAGCTTGCCGCTTTTAGCACAGAAAAATTCTAAACTTAAACCAAACCATGTATTATAAATGTTAAGAGCACCAATTTCAGTTCTCATGACATTATAAAGAAACTACTAAAAGAAAGAAAAGCAGGAAAATAGTTTTGTTGCACACTTAATTGTGGAAGCTTTAGTACGTCCAGCTGTGCTGATGACAAAGGCCTATTACCAAGGCTGAATCCCAGTGAGATCAGGTGTGTTCTATGTCATTGTAGCGTCATTGAGCATCATCAGCAACAAGCTATTTGGGATTAGTTGCCCCATTTTTTGAGAGTTTGCCTATGTAGAGGCATGGACTGTTGATTTGGCCACCTCTTATTGACAGTATGGCACACTGACGTGACGGCTGTGTGTGCAAAGGTGTGGCTTGGACATTATTAAGCTGAGTTAAAACTGGCTGTTTCTCTTTTTCCTGCTTCCTTCCCCTGGTCATTAGTTAAATTATTGGAATGTGAGCTAAATAAATACCCACAAAATACCTGTGTCTTTCATTTGCTTCCCAGAAAGAAGAGAACACTCCTACCTGTTATTTCTGTGATGAAAATGCCAAGACAGCTATGGGTCTGCAGTAAACTCCAAACTATGTGGCAGCTACAGGTAAGCTCAGAAATTAAACTGTTACTATGAAAAGCACAAAGCTTGGAAGCAGTTTATTCCTTGTGTAGTTTGTTCCTTGTGTTGACTGCTGGAAAGTAAATTGACTTTTGTGCTGTGCTCAGATACAGTCTTTTCCATTGACTAAGTGTTCTGCAGGTTCACTGGACAGAATGGACTCTGTTTTGGAGGTATGAGGAGGCTGAATGAGCAGGTGTGGGAGGTGGAGTTGGGAGGTTCTGCCACCCTGGAGAGCACTGGAGCTGTCTGGTTACAATTATGAGATGCTAGACTTGAAAGAAGTTCCCAGTGTGTCCTTCCCTTGCCTTGCCTTGGATTGTTAATTCCTGCTCTGTGTTGTTCCAAAGAGAGGGTGGTCTTCCTGCAGTCTTTGCAGTGTCTGTCAGCTCTGAGGGAGCACGGACCTGTTCCAGGCCCGAACTTGGACATGGTTGATGAATATTAATCTCTAATTATTTTAGCTTGTTTTCAGAGGGAGCCTTTCTTTTAATATGAAATGTATATTTATATGCTTTTCTGAACTGTTGTCTCAGACTTTGTATACATTCAGGAAGACTGTATTGAATGTTGATCAGTACCTACTAAAGAGGATGTGGTTAAGTTCACATTTTGAAATGGCTTTTCCACGACAAAGATTAGTATCTATTGCCTTCCTTTCAATTGATGACTTTTATTCTTAGTATCAAGTTCTGACAGCATCTCTGGAATCTTTGTAAGTATATTTGCCACAGTTATATATTGGATAACTCCTGTTTCTAACATGTCTGAAATGACTACATACAAAACGTAATTAAAAATGAACATAATACATTAATTGCATGTTCCTTTCAGTTTTTAAACATCTTAGTAGGAAATATTTTTTCAGTTTTATTAGGTCTTTTGTTTAAATTGCCAATTAATAAATTAGTAGTTTATTTAAATTACTATATAAATTGACATGAGGAAAATAAGCATATGTACCAAAGGGGACTGGCTAAAACTGTTTGTGTTAGAATATTATGAAGGATTTTCACACTAGCAGCCATTACAAAACCCAACCAATCCAATAGCATGGGAAAGCCTGTGGTTTTCAAGTAGTTGGGGTGTGTGGAAACAAAAGATTATAGAAGAGCCTTGGGGGAAAAAGAGATTGAGTTTTTTGTTTTGTGTATTGACTGGTTGACAATTTAGGGTATATCTACTTCTCTGTCCTCCCATGACTGGTCAGGATTAAGCTGAAGATGTCTTGGAAAAGAAGGAAGATGTCTTAGATTCTCAAATATGATGGGTTTGCACCTGGTGATTATCATATACCTTGCTTTGTAGAGTGCTAGGTCTTTGGTTTAGTTTCCTCTGCAGAGAAATGGAACATGACTGAAGCAAACATTTACACTATGGCAGTTTTCAGAATGTCTGGGAGCTCTCAGCAATGCCCTACACAAACACAACACAAATGCCAAAGTGTTTCTTGAGATAACGCTTCACCAGTGTTAATTTCTGAACTTGTTAATATTAATTTCTAAACTTGTATAATTACTGAAAGCACTTGGAAAAAATGTCTTTTTCCGTAAGTTTTCTGCTGATGATTTTGGTTGACTCTACCTTACTATACAAGCATGTTCTTACTGCACGCTCTGTGTAAGTAGAGCACTCCATAATAATAAAAAATAGCAGGACACAAGGGGATATC
Organism: Bombycilla garrulus; assembly: GCA_013400315.1. Classification (NCBI taxonomy): domain Eukaryota; kingdom Metazoa; phylum Chordata; class Aves; order Passeriformes; family Bombycillidae; genus Bombycilla; species Bombycilla garrulus. The sequence goes on along the minus strand of VXBU01009302.1, from coordinate 268,793 downwards.
ATACTGTTCTTTCCTTCTTCCTTTTGTTTGAGCTTTCTGCCATATTGGTAGGAGGTCTCCTTTTCATGTGCATTTCTTAATACTTAGAATTGAATGTAACTTTTGTCTGTTTATGGGTTTTGCAGCCTTTGAAGATTACACTTTCCCACTGCACTGAATGCTTTGCTATTATACATGAATGATGTACACAGTATTGGGGTATATATATTATTTTTCACCAGAAATAAGTTCCATTCCATGAAAGTAGAGAATTATAGAATAAATTTGCTGACTACTAGTGCAACTTAGGCAGATGCATGACAGGACAGTACAACAAATATTTGCTTTGAAATATTTAATTTTCTCTCTATAAGCTGCTTCTTAACTTTGCTAAAATTCAGCCTGTCAGTGTTGGTACCCTGTCTTGATGTTGGCCCCTCCAAGTGTGTTCAGTAAACTGCTGAGCTGAGTGCCTTTAGGAGAGTGGACACAATGCTGGTGTCACTGATAGAACGAAAATTGCTTTTGGAGCAGTGTGCTTAGCGTTTCTATTCCATGTGGAATCACGAGTGGCTGATGCTCTAGTGGGCATGTAGCCTACATCATACTCTGTGGATGAGGCTACCATAGTGTGGGGGTTACTGCTACAGGCAGCAGTCCCCTCCAGTGCTGTGAGCCCTACTTTCTTTGGAAAGAGGTGCAAGAGAGGAAATGCAGAATCTGCTATCCCTCCAGCAGGCTTTCCTGTCTTCAAGAGGAACTATCAGGGCAGCCCATTACTTTCAGGTCTTGCCAGTACATCACCCTAGAGAAGGTGGGTGTCTCATTTGAAACACACCACTTTCTCTTTTCAAAGATCTTTCTCCAAGCCTTGTGGACTTTGTGCTTCTGTCCTCATCAAGGAACTGCAGAAATACCCAACTGTGCAATCCTCTCTCCCTCTCTATATTGTTGGGAGAATGATGGAGAAGGAATTACAATAAAGCTGCTCTTGTGCTTAGGTAGTCAGGCTCTATCTGTCCAGGCATATCCGTGAGACCAAAGAGCTAAATGAAGACTCACACTCCTGGGACTCAGGAATTTACCTTTCAGCCTGGTAAGCTTATCCCTGGAAGAGCCCTGCTTTTTCACTTGGAGATTGTGGTGTGCAGAATATAAACTTCCAAGTGTTTGAATAGTCATTCCACAAACTTTCACTGGGCTATGAATCCCTCTCCCTAAGTCAAGCTGCTTCTCCCAATTCTCTCTCTCCCCCAGCACAGCAGAACTATTTGATTCAGTAAATCCCTTGACTGCATTGTCTGTTGTGTGGCCCCTACTGCACCACACCCAAACTGTTCAAGAACTTGCATGAATTTTCTTCATGCTGCTCACAACAGTTGGAGAAAAGTGCTACTTAATGGAGAAAACATTAAAGCAACTGAGACTTATAGACCTCAGTGAAGGAGCATTGCCAGTGCTGTCCTGGCTCCCCAGATGGGATGTCCTAGAAGCTGCAGCTACTTTCCCATCTTACCTTAACTCTCTGAACAAGAGTGGAGAGAAAGCAAGGAGAGACATTTCCACAGTGATTGCAACATGTAATGATAGGCAAATTCCCTCTCCCTGCCCTGTGACAAGCATGGTGTAGGTCATAAAGTGCTGCAATCCTTATTGGGGATTTTGGGGCTGTTTTTAAAAATAATTTCATCTTTGCTGTCACGTCTTCCTCCCTCACTGAACAGGGACTGACTAATTAGCAGTGGTTCAGTGGCAGATGCTATTGTGAAAAGGGTTTGATGGTGATCTAACTGGGAATAAATTGTTAAAGGTCCAGGCATACATTTTCTAACCTCTCTGTGGTATGGACTGTGTTGGCTGGTGCATTAAACCTACCCACACAATTGTGAAGGATGAACCCTTTTGCATGCAAATGGCTGCTGCTCTTCCAAGATGATACCTGCGGCCTTCTAGCTGCATCCTGCAGTCCTCACTGGTATATTAAAAGCAATAATGGTGTTGACTGATCTACCTACTCACATTTTCTACCAGGAGCATAAAATGCCAGAGTTGATGGTAGTTCGTTACCTGTGTCACTCCTCCAAACACAGTTAGCAAGCAATTGACATTGGTTGTTTTCTTCTCAATCTAAAATCACATTAAATCATGTTAGTCATGTAAAAAGCTATACTGTTTTGAAATAAGTGTTTATCAACATATATCCTATGTGGTTTATTTTTAGTCTGCTGATGTGTTTGACTACTGTCTCATATGACCATGACATTTGTAAACAGAGCAGGGAGGGTGTGTCACTGCCCTTTAGGTTGGTATTTTTCTGTTAATTGTTATCAGATCATGGTATTCACATATTGGACTCTAAAGTCTAATTTTAACAATACAGACAGGAGAACTATAACTTGTGTTCTTGCGGTTATCTGGTCTTCCAGTTGTTTTTAGTTTGTTTTGCAGAGGAATGATTCAAATGTGTAAATGTAAAAGACTAGTGCCATTTGAGGTGTCTGAACTTCAGCTATTGCTGTAGAGGAGCAGTGGCCTCCCTGTGCCATGATCTCAGCCCGGTGAAGACCTTGTAGATGCCTAAAAGTGGCTAAATTGTGTTGGACAGCTTGTGAGGCAGTGTCCCTCACCCTAGGTTTCTGCCAGATGTTTCTGTGGGTGTCACCAGGGAGATACCTTCAGCACCCAGCCATCTGCTGACGCCTTGAGGAGATCCTCATGCCTCCCACTGAGCAGGCACAGGCTCAATCCTCTCAGCTACTCCCCAGCTCCTGCATCACTCACTGCAAGCTTGGTGATTTGGGCATCCTACAGAATGATGTACATAGGGATTTTTTTTCTCCCTGTGATACTATTTGGGAAAGCTTCCTCACATGTTTGAGAAAATACAGTCATTTTGCCAGCAGAAGTAGGGAAAAGCCTTAAAGTGTTAGGTTAAAACTGCCATGCTTTAATGTGTAATGAATTTGGCTTTTTATACGTAACTGAAATATATCTGTGTAAGTCAGCTGTACCCATTGGTTGCAGGCTCTTTGAGCTAGCCAGCAGAAGATCAGTGAGCAATTTGGAGGCACGATGGCTACGGCAGTGTGGGCTGTGGGAGGTCACTCTGAGACCCAAGAAAGCAGCTTGGCCTCTTGCATTCCTCCTTATTTCTAATGATAAACTGTAGAGAGAGATTTACTGCAGTACTTTCTCATACTGAACTGTTTTTCTCCATAGTAACTTCTGCAGCTGTCACAGGAGTGGAATGAGCTTTGAGACTGGGGGATGTGTTCTCCACTATCTGAGGTGATATTCAGGAATTAGGCTGGAAGATTTTTTTATGCCAAACTGGTGGCTGAGGCCACCAGCGGGACATTTGTGTAGTCATCTCACAGCACTGGACATAGTGTGAAATTCTGTCAGCCCTCTCTGAAGGACAAAGGTCTGGCACTGCAGTGTGGGCATCTCATCTTAGGTATTTCTCACCAGTTGTGCCCTCTCAGGAGAGGGACAAGAGCTGCCTTGGTAGGACATGTCCTGTGTATGGGACTGCTGCCATCAGCTCTCAGGTGCTGTTGCTGGCACGTCCTTTCAGGCCACAGAGCAGTGCAAAACTGTGGGCTGCTCCATGCATGGCCAGGCTGCCTGGGAAACAAATTTAACTGACCATGGGTGGTGTTTCCAAAATAAATCAAGGGATCTGTCCCCACTCATCTCTATTTTCATCCTGCCACAGATTGCCACACACCTTCTCAGCTAGTGTGAGCACCCAGATGTGTCATCCACACTGTGCTGTGTCAGAGCAAGTGCTTAATGTGCCTTTTCTAGTCTGGCTGATTTTGGTAAAAAATCCTGAATCCCTTTGTCTGCTTCAAAAAATCATAAGCTGCAGAAATAGAGAACCTAGTAGATGCAAGTGCCAGTTACGGAGTTGAGAATGAATTAAAAAAACCCAAAGAAACGTCAGTGACTGAGATAGTCAACCAGTTTATTGCCTAGGAGAGGAGGATTTTTGGGATCACAGAGTTCCTGCTGCATTAAAGATATGCAATGACAGACGAGCAAGGCAAGAGAGAGCCAGAAGGCCTTGTGTCATATTGATAGCTTGGTTTAGATCTCAGCTGGGTTGAGTGGGTGGTGTCTATCACCTTTGCTTGACAAACTCCTGGTCACTAAACAACAAAGTGATTGTTAAAACCCTTCAGAATATTTTACAGGGCATGCATTTGCCCATGTTTTTGTAACTTTTTTTAAGCAGGAGTGCTGAGGTAGTCTCTGTTATTTCAGGAGGGAATTCCTCCAATGTTCCAGCCTATGTGAGATCAGGGAGCTGCTTGGAGGCACCTGTGCCAGCAGGGAGATGGGTGCTTGGCACACAGCCTAAATTCTCTTGCTTGTAGGGCATCCTGACTGGCCCTCCTGCATTCCAGCCAAGCTGAGAATGGCAGGAAGAGCCGCACTCTACTCCCTGAGGAATGGAGACTTTAAAATTCATGTCAGTGCCATCCTTCAGCTCTGCTTAGCTAAAGATAAATACTAATTGTCAAGTCCTTTCTCAATATGAATGGGCATACATCAACTCCTGAAAAATGCACTTGCTGATTTAGTTAAAAAATAAACAAATCAATTTTTGAGCTTTTGAGCATTTCAGCTTCCTTAAGTAAGCAATAGATTTTTTAAAAGAAAAAACTAGGAGGCAATTCAGTGAGTCCTACTAGGAATAGTAGGAGCACTAGGAGACCCAGATTCAAATCTTAGTTTTGCCATCATTTCCCAGTATATTGCTAGAAAAAACAACAAAACAATTTGTTAGACCAGAATTATCTTTCAGTATATTCACAATATACCTTTCTGATAAACCCAAAATGATGACAGATTTGTTAAAGTAGGAATAAAATCCACCTTTCTGGTGGGGTAATGTGATAACTAACTAGATAAATTGTTTTTGTAGTGGTTTTGTACCAGTGAAAAGGCATGTGCTGTGATTTCACTGACTGCCTGAAATCACAGAGGACACTAGCACGTCTTGAAAAAAGCAAATGCCGAAACACCCCTGTAGTGCGTCTACATTGACTGAGTGAAAGGATGATGCTATCCTCATAATATTAATTTTGCTGTCTGCTTGCAGTGAACTGAGAGAGCTGATGGAGAGGCACTGCCTGGTAAGTGCTCTTGCTGCACAGGGGTATTTTGGTTGTTGGAGGTGGGGTCCCACTCTACCGGGATTAAATGGTTACTGAAAGAAAAGGATAGGGAAGGTCCCAAACAGACACTACTTTTCAAATAATCAAAGAAAAGAAACACCAAAATTTTTTGGTCAGTTTGAGGCATTTGTTTCATGGAAACCTCTGCAGTTGTTCAAGACAGGTGATGAGTAAAACTGTGCTCAGTTCATGAAAGTATGTTCTTCCAGAGACCATTGCCTGCTTCTGATCTGCTGCTCATTAGTCTCCATCCTGTGATGCTGAGTCATTATATTCTTTGCCCTTTTCCATGGCTGAGTTTGGTTTGGAAACTGAGACAAATCTTGCTCCCCTACTGGAAATCATCGTCATGTCGTCAAGTTTATCAGTACCTGTAAGCCCATACAAAAAGGGAATAGATTTTCCTTTTGGCCAGTGATCTCTGACAGAAATGTTGTATGTTATGTGTTATGGTGATGCACCATAGATAGAATCTGGCTAGTTTCTGTAACGTCACCAATTTTTATTTTTTTTTGTTAGAACATCAAAACTATTAATCAGCCTTTAAAGCTACTGTCAGGAAAAGATGGAGGGATTCCACACTGAAGGCCCTTCAGTGCTTCTCTCAGCAGCAGGTGCCTGTGTTTGTGCTTTTTGTGTAGCCTACCATGAGTTGTATTGTCTCCAGCCATGACTTCCCAGTTCATAAGAAGATTGTGGAGGAAGTTGCCCTGCAACTTTCGTTCATCCTCTTGTTCCATGTGTGACTGGATTGAACGCCTCCAGCCTCATAAGGTACAGTTCTCTTTTGGTCTGTTTTCTTGGTGGAGGAAGAATGGGACAAGTCTCCAGGGTCACCAGTGTCTTTCTCTGGTATGACCGAGTTCCTTGATTTGGCAGGCGTTGCTACCACGGGGCTATTCTTGACAACATATCTTTCTGCTGAGCTGTGCTTGACCGGATCTGGTTCAGCCTTGGTACAGTGACTCAAATGGGCTGGAGAGAGACCCTCAGGACTTATGGAAGCAATTAGCTTTAGATGACTGAGTCGGAAAGTTGCTTAGTGGGTTGCATAGTAGGTTTCTGCATCAGATGCACAAACTTCCCATAATGCCTTAACCTCTGAAATGAGACAAGAGCTCCTGACTGTGTTCACTGTGATGGGTGGCTGCAGAGCTGTGGTGGGTATGCCTAGGCAACAGAAGCAAAACTTGGTAATTAAAAATTTTAATTAACAAGTAACACAGATAACAGTTTCCCAAGAATCCATGTCCCGTACTGTACTGCTGCTTCCCCAGTTATCTCTGAAACCTGTGACTGCTGTTTTTGTTTCTTCAGCACTTTGGGGCTAGGTAGGATCTTACCTTTGCAAATGGGGTTATCAATTGAAAAATGTAATTTGCCTGGATGGTATGTTTTGGCAGCTGGGAATCCCATGATGCACTAACTGTTCAATTCTTGGTGGGGAATCAAAACCACCTAAACATGTCTGTGCAGTGCAAGCAGTGTAAGGGTGCTTTCCTAGAGGGCTGGGAGGAGTCTGCTGAGCCCTCTGCAGGCCCTCAGCAAGTTCCAGCTTTTTTTCTTTGTTGTATTTCTGTGGGAATAAGGATGGCTGTGCAATGCCAGTAGAAGCAATTGCATCCAGTACATGTACTGGACTGATGTAGACCGTGTCTAAAAATGCCAGATAAATATTGACAACTGTTGATGACTAATTTAAAGAAAGAATAAGCAGATCATAGTAAAATGATTTCTCTGTGGCACAGCAATTATAAGAGTTTGAGTAAACCAATCATCCAGTAGCATGCCAAAGACTGGTAGCTTTTTCTACTTTCTCCATGTCCTTTTCATGATAAGCATCTGTTGCAATAAAATCAAAGATGCAGGAAGAAAGAAATAGAAGAAACATTTGCATTTGTGTGAAATGATAAAATGAAGGCAGTTTTTTTCAAACATGCTTCGTGAAATTGTTCTATGGTAACCCCAAGAGTTATAAAAGGGGCAAATCTTCACCTCTAAATATTTGTTCCTTTTACAGTGAGCCGTGACAAAACTCAAATTGTCTCTGACCTTACAGAACTTAGTTTACAGTATCAGTAGTTTCCTGCCATGACTCAGTGGCTGGAACAGTAATATCTGACTGTCGTTTTTTTTCCTCTCTATTTCCAGATCTCTTTTGAAGCTTCTCAGAGTGGGTGGGGAGAGAAGTGACAGATATAGTCCTGGGTTTTGCCCTTCCTCTTGCACCCCCCCTTTTTTTTTCTTTTTCTTTTTTTTCTCTAAACAATCTTCTCCTGTATTTTCTGTTCCTTTCAGTCCTCTTATCCATCAGGTTTCCCTTTCTTATATGTCCTGGACCAAATCTTACTTTCCTTTTCATTCCTACTAGTGTCTATGCCTGCTGATAATGCCTGGGAAACACTGAGATCATTCCCCTGCTGGCTTTTTTCCCCTCAGTGGTACTTTTCTTCTCCAGATCAAACCTTTTAACATCCTCCCTTCCTCTGCAGTTATCTTGCTGAGCCCGCACTGCTATAAGAAACTCTGCTACCAGCAGAGGTTGATTGAGTTTTGTATACTTGGATGTGGTCTATGAATAAGGTTGGAATAAAACTTGGTTGGAAGATTGGGAGCAATCTTTGTCTTTGGGTCCTCTGTAACTGGGATAATGAGTGATAATGGAGTAAAGACAGTGGCAAGCCCCACTTGTGTGATTCCCCTGCTTCAAGGCTATGAAGCAGTAGTTGATACTTACTCCTGACAATTGCCAGCAAGCCCTGAGATCTTCCCTGGAGCTTAGAGTGAAATCTTCCTGCTGCTGCAGCTTCCAGTCTACTTCCAGTCAAGAGGTGGCTGGCCCAGCAGAAAGCACTGGCTCAGGGTTGGGGCAGTTAGGAACAGGGAGGGTGTTTCATCACAAACACCAAAGGCACAGTTTGTGATCCCCCCCACGGAAGGAGTAAAACCTACATGTAGTCCTGACTGTGCCTTCTGACCCTGTGCAGCCTTTTGGTCTGGACAATAAAGCAAAATTACCCACTTGTCAGAGTTAAGAAAAAGACTCCAGAATCCTGGTGTACTAACATCTATTTAACTCCTAGATTTTTCAGAAGTGTATAATACTGACTTTATCTTCTCTTCTAGAGAACTCTAATCCTACACCTCTGAACAGCACCCTGGAAATTTCCACCTTTAAGAAGTCCTTTGAATTTGCAAGTGATGGTCTTTCTAGATTGGCAAAATTATTTAATAATTTGAGTTGAGTAGTTTCTTTTCTGCTGAAATGAACTCCTGTGTAGGATATGAATTAGGAGTCCATCTTTACTGGAAAATATAGCTTGCTTCTGAAGCCTTAGAGTGTAATAATCGTGGCTCTGCTTCATGTATACAGGAGGTGTGAATCTGGGAGACTGACAACAGATAGAAGCCAAAATTAAGTGAAAAGTATTTTAGTCTGCTCAAAGCTACCTTCAGCTTTGTATGATCCTTTCAATTTCTGCCTAAGAACAGCAGGCCCGCAGGCTGGGAAAGTATCTGTGCTCAGTAGAAGCTGTGGAGTAGGTTATTTCTCTGACAGGACCTCTTTAGGGCATGTGAAGCTTAGGAGCTATTTTAGATGTGCAGGTTTTCTGTTACTTGCTGTAGAGACCCTGAATGCTGGCCCACTAGGTGAGGTGAAAGCTGAGGCCAAACTGGAGCTCAGGTGTTTGAATCTACTAATAGCTGTCCAGCTGACCATGCTCTTGCAGCCCCTGTTTATTCATCATGTAGACAATGTGAGAATGTGAGGGGACTACCCACTGTCACAGTCCTTCACTTTTCCAGTGGGACATATAAAATTTGGTAAGGTTCATGGTTCTCCTAAACAAAACTCTTGCACTGTGCCTAATCTGGAATCAACCTAGGTCTTTTATGTCTTGGTCTGGAGAATCAGAGTGAGACTGCGGATGCTGAGGTTCACCTTGGGGAACATTCAACATCAGTCCATAATTTTTGTCCTATATGTTCTGTTTTGGGGACAGGAGATATAATTAACCTTGATTTTTTTTAAATGGAATTGTAAAACTGACCCAGCTCTGAACATCACATGAGCAATATATTTCAAGCCAAAATTACTTGGAAGTCATCACAATATTTTGTTTAGGCTGTAATCTGAGGATATTTGTGGTAAAAAATCTAGAAAGAATAATTGTAGGGTACTGAAATTGGCCCTCAGACCAGCTGTGTAGTATTTGCCAATATGAGGTGTATTCATGTCTTTGTGACCTACACTCAGGAGAACACCTAATGGTAAAATAGACAAGCAGAACAAACTGCTTTTCATGTGGAAATACTAAGAACAAGTGATATCTGTGTACAGGGACCAAACTTCTCTTTAGCTTGCAGGACTCCATTCAACTGTTTTTTAGCTGTGCTCAAGGGAAGTATAGAGTAATTGGATGAGGAACAAGAAATGCTTTTCAGTGCTATGGTATATAAACTAGTTGAATTTGCTTTATTTGAAACTGAAGAGGTCAACCCAACAGAAAAAGTGAATCTTTCATAAAATCTGCAATGGGGCTTGGAAATCTCTACTTTTGTGTAGTCTTCCTTGTCTCCATAAGGATGTGCACATTGCTGTTTGGGGTGTGATGTCCCTGAGCTGTGGTGGCTGTTGGAGCTGCCTTCTCTGATTTCTCGTGGCTGAAAGAAGAGGCTGTGGGCAGGCAGAGCTGGCCACCAGCTCTCCTCTAGAAAGAGTGCGTGTTAGGCAGAAGAATTGTTTGAAGATGTTTTCAGTGTCTCTAGACTAAACACATGATGAACGACTGTGCTTTGAAAATTGCTTTTTTGTTTTCTTCTCCTACACATCTTCAATGTTGTTTTTCTTTTTCTTTTCCTTTTTTACAATATGTGCGATTTCCTATGAGAATTCAGCCTTTCAAAGCCCTGAAAGATGCTTGTGTATATACGCTTCTTCGACTTCCCCTTTCCCATGAGTAGGATTTCCAGCGGGCTGTCGCCTGGGGCTGTGGGCGCACTTGCCCGGCCCCGAGCACTTTTGGGACGGGCATCTCTCTGTGCTGCGCCGGCCCCGCCGCTGCCTGAGGCTCCAGCGCCCTCTCTCGGCTTCTTTCACCCCTCCCGGCTGGCAACTCTCCTCACCTGGATGCTAAGTACGTGCTGGTTTCTGCTGGAGAAGAACCAGAACAGTAATGCCCAAAGGATGACGTTTTGTCTCCTGCTTGCAAACAGAGTAGCTCTGCCTTAGACGGTTCCTTTTTGGATCGCTAAGTGTTCAGGGATCTGGTATACTAGAAGGAATAGAAATCTTCTGAAAGTTTGGGTTGTGTTTAAGTTGCTCTGGACAGCAGAGAGAGGCTGCTACTGGGAAGTTGGTAGCAGAATTTCCCTTGCAAGCCATTTGCTTGATAACTCCTCTTTTCCAGTTACTGCCTCAAAACCAAGTCCTGTCAGTGTAGGTCTTTCCTTTTAATAAGGAAACAATTTATCAAGACCATGAAGCCTCTCAAAGCTATATACAGGTACACTAGTCAAGGGAGAGTCCTAGAGAGCTCTTGGGAGACATCAGATACTGAGAGTGAGCATATCAGGTCTGGCTGATAAATAACGACCACTTTAGAGATCTAAATTCTCTACTGGAAAGCACTTTTCTACCTAGTTTGAAATTTTGGCTTTGCTAAGTTTTTAAGTAGCATGAGGTTGGTAATACCATGCTGATTTCAGAAATTTTTTTCCCTGTATTTCTGTCTCCAAATTTAATTCTCACGTTGAATACCATGATTTGCATGTGAAATATTTTATGTTCCTGAAGGTTATGAGAGAGTGAAATGAGTGCTGTCATTTCAGAGCAGTATTTTGTGATCAGGAAAGTGTCAGGTCTGCTTTCTCAAGCACTGTGTGGAGCATATTAGGCCCAAGCACTATGAAATTATAAAGCAGAAGTCAGACATCCCCTTCAGATCTCATCATAAAGGTGTCTGTGTGTTTCTGTAGCTCTGTGCCATGGTTATCATCTATTTGATGTCTTTCCATGACTTCTGGTCTTTTGGAGCCACAGCTGCTTGGCATGGCCCCATAAGCTGCTCTGAGGGTGATTCACTCACAGCCTACTGGGTGCTTGCACTCAACGATGCACTTGCTGTGCTACAAAAACATTGATTCTGTGAACAGACCTTCAGCTTGGCAGTACACAAAGATAACTTTCAGGCATAAAAGGCTTGTGAGTGTTGCATCAACCAATAGTTAATATTTTGTACTTTATACTGTGGTTTTTATTATAGCTGAGATGGAGGTGAACAGTCAACTCAAATCTATCCCTTTTCTCATTTCTTGTCTTTAATACAGTACATATATTTCTGGTATAATTTTTCTTGTTGTTATAGATCCTGCCTTCATTCTGCTGTTCCTATACTATTAAGGGACCATGAAACTGGTTTCAGAGGTCACCCAGGAGCTTCTGTTACATGGCCCAGGCTCAAAGGTATCCAGACTGCACTTAGTCCCCAGTAAGGCACTATCACAGGGGACCTTTGCTTTGTAGGGGTCCTTTGAGCCTTGCTGAAGTCAGCCCAAGCTCAGAAGCTCTCTGGTGGCCACAAGGTCTAAAATCTCACACTAGTGTCATTCCTCTCACCTGGTGTCTTTGAGGTCTGAAAGCTGGTGAGAGAGACACCATCCTCTGGACCAAGTGGGATCTATAAACCATACAGAAGATTTGCTGCATTATCCCAATCAGCTTTTGGGATTAAAAAAAAAAAAATTAAGCTTTAAATTGCTTAAAAATCAAGTATAACCTGTTTCTTCTGGCTAACAGCTTAAGCAGTTAAGCAGTTAACAGTACTTAAGCAAAGGACTATCTTGCATGGAGTGGAGATGCTTATACTTCTAATGTTCTCATGCTCCAAAAAGATATATAAAACACATTTTTACTGGGAAAAATTAATTTCCCAAATGATTTTCTGGATCTGGGGAGTGCTTTAGGGTTTTGTTTTTGCTTCACATCCTTCAGTCTTTTGTCCTGTTCACTAGCAGGAGATGGAAATAATTTTGGAGCAAGAATCTTTATTAGTGATTGGGATGAGGCGATCAAGGACACTCTTAGTGTGTTTGCAGATGACACCAAGTTGGATGAGAGTGTTGATTTGCTTGAGAGTAGGAAAATTCTTCACAGAGATCTGAACAGACTGGATTGATGGTCCTGAGGTCAATTGTGTGAGGCTTAATGAGGTGAAGTACTGGGTTCTGCCCTAAGGTCACAACAATCCCTTGCCTTGTTACTGGGGGAAGAGTGCTGGAAAGCTGCCTGGCAGAAAAGGGCCTGGGGGTGCTGGTTAACAGTGGCTCAACGTGAGCCAGTGTAGGCCCAGGTGGCCAAGAAAGCCAATGGAATCCTGGCTTGTATCGCAAACAGTGTGGCCAGCAGGACCAGGGCACTGTTTGCCCCCTGTACCCAGCACTGGTGAGGCACCTCAAATCCTGTGTTCAGTTCAGCCCCCCATGACATGGAGGGGCTGGAGTGTGTTCAGAGAAGGACAACGAAGCTGGGAAAGGGTCTGGAGCAGACATTTGATGAGAGTGACTGGGGGAGCAGGGGGTGTTAAGCCCGGAGAAAAGGAGGCTCAGGGGGGACTGTATGGTTCACAGAAGTACCTGGAAGGAGATTGTAGCTGGGGTGGGTGGGTGTGTCTTTTCTCCCCAACAAGCAATAGGATAAGAGGAAATGGCCTCAACTTGTACCAGCAGAGGTTTAGATTGGATATTATGAAAAATTTCTTCCCAAGACAGTGGAACAGGCTACCCAGGGAAGTGATTGAGTTGCAATTCCTGGAGGTATTTAAAAGATGTGTAGATGTGGTGCTTAGGGACATGTTTTAGTGATGGGCTTGGCGGGCGTGGAGTAGTGGCTGGACTCAGTGGTCTTAAAGTATTTTCCCACATGGATGATTCTCTGATTATATCTTAGCACTTTTCATGTTTCTTCACTTCCTACAGAAAGTATAAGGGCCAGGAAGTTTTGAATCCTTGACCTCCTGGTCTCCAGAGGATTTCTCTTGGCATGTATATTCTATGTCTCAGTCATCAAAAAGAACAGAGGGCGGAGTTGGTGAAAGTGGATTTTTATGTGCAGTTTGCTGCATAGACTGATATATCAAAATAACATCCATTATAGTTTGTCAGGACTTGGTGTGTCACCTAGTAACAGACTTTGCAATTAGATATCTCTCTTGCTCCTGCACATTGAAAAATCCTGCCAACCTCGGGAGGACTCTGCTGCCGTTGACTCACTTGAGTGATCTGCTCTGGCTGACGGGCACTGAGGATTTTGCATTAGCTCCAAAGCCATGGAAATCTGTGACATGTTCTTCCTCAAATGCCTGCCCTTGGTAACTTTTCCTCCTTTTCCTTGGTCTGTGTGCTTTCCCCTGAATACCTTTAGTATGTTGCTATGCACTGGGATATTCCTTCCCAGTTGCTTTCTGGTACCTGCTCTCTTTGGTGGGAGCTCTTCCAAGCTTTAAAGCATAGAGAAATTTTGCTTGAGAAAGTCTTGTCACTTCGGGTTGAGGGTGCCTTAGCATCTGGAGCAGCAACCTAAATATTTGTGTGTCTACATAGAGTGAGTTGCCTTGGTAAATCATCCCAGCTAATGAATTTTCAGTATGGCTTTAGGTAGCTGTTGTTTTCATAAACAAATGGCTTTGCTGTGCACATTTCTCTGTAAAGGATGGTTTGAGCCAAGTGCTGCTGACAGTTGTGAGCAAGAGTAGCAGTGCCACCTCAGACATTTCTTGTCCCTTTGATGTCACCTGCTTTGTGGTAATGCAGCACAGTGGTTGCTAATGAGAGACTGGGGTGCTCTGTGTCCTGTCATTCCCACACAAGAGCTTCTGGTGCTCACACGTGTCTTTGTTCTGTGTATGAGCACCCTGCTGAATCAGTGGGCAGCTTCAGTGAGATGCTTTCGAGTGATTTGTTTTATAGAGCAGCGAACAAGCAGCCTGGCTCAGAACAGCTTCAAAGAATGACATTTTTAATATTTTGATTGACTCAATCCAAAAAGGGATGAGACTCCAACAGCTTGGGAAGACGCAGTCACTGTGGTAGGTGTTACCCAATGATTAATGTCTCTTACTTTAAATACAAACCTCTCAGCTCCTTTCAGACATTTTTGCTAGCAACAGCAGATTCTGTGCCAGTCTCCTTGGTCTGAATTTCTCTAGGTGCAGACACTATTGCCAAATTTGGTTTCTTCTCAATTTTGGGCTTAGGAGTTCAACTCTGACTACACACTCAGATACCCAAGTATTCTGCCTGGACGTTGTTGGTTCTTTGAGCTGATTTATAGAATGTGTTATTCTGCTTTTCTGAGGCATTTTTACTGTATGGAAAACATTTTGTGCTTATTATCACTTGCCACATGCATTTAATCTATTTTGGGTAATTCTTCAGGGCCCATCACCATGGTATCCTAGCACCAGTGAACATAATGCTGATATCCATTCAATGTGAACCAGTGATGCACAACTCCTTCTAATATTAACACAGCTTTGTTATGTTAGTGCTTTTTCGTTTTTCAAATACAGAGCATTTATGCTTTTTTAGAAAAGGGTTAAGACCACACATGCTGCAGACAGAACCACTTCTAAAGGGCCAAATGGAATTAACAAAAGCAGTGGACAGGCCATGCCCATTGCTGCTGGCTACACTTCCCTGCTGTCTAGGTCACACAATTGAGATGGCTTTTTATTTTGAAGTTTTTGGTTGTTTGTTTTTTTTTTTTCTTTGTTTGTTTGTTTGTTTTTTTTCTGTTTGTTTTGTTTTGATGGGGTTTTTGTTTGGTTGGTTTTTTGTTTTTTTTAAATAAAAGTCTGTACCTCTGTAGTGACGTAAAGTGACCAAGTGCCATGGTTATCCATGCCTTGTGGTACTCTCTAAATAACTTCTTCCTACATGTAGAATGCTCTAGTCTGTAGAGGGTGTAAGAGGGTGCCCATGTAAGGAGAGGCACTGATCTAACACATAGGGGCAGATGGTCACTAAACTTGATGCATAGCAGTGGATCCAGGTGTGCTGACTGCTGTCACTCACTGTCCCACTTTCAGCCCAGATGAATACAGAATCATAAATCAACCAATTCTAGCTTTCTCAGAGCTCATGCAGTAGGAAAACAAACTGTTTAGGGAACTGTGTAGAAGATAACACTGTAAGAGTTTGTGATTCAGCTTCTTTTTGTTCAACACAACACAGAATGTTGCTAAGGTAAATTTCTCTGTGCGAGACAATAATACATGTGTTTGACATGTTCAGTATTTCTCTTGTTGCTGACATTTACCTCTTGCTAAATCATTATGCAAACAATTCTGAACTAAGTTCTTCACAACTAAAATATGAATGAAAACAATAAACTATGTTTATTCTTTTGGCAAGTGCAAGCTCAGGTTATATTTAAGACATCAAATTGGACTGCTTGGGGGAGGGTGTATACACCTTTAGATCAAAACCAAAGCAGGAACTTGTGCTGCTGTGAAAATCTGTGGTGGGAATGCCTGTCTCCTGTAAATGCTGGGCAGGTACGAAGAGAAAAGGCTGTTCTCAGAGCCAGAATATCTCTTGGGCTAGTAGGATGTTGAGTCTCAGCTGGGTTCTCTTCCTAGTGTACATATCCTACCAAAAGTGGAAGGGGGGCTTGGTAGTTTAAGGCCAAGATCCAAAAAGGCTCCAAATGACACGTTTGCCAATTAAAAAAACAATTCTAAAACGGACTCTCCTTTTCCTTTTCAAACAGCAGCAGGTCACCCTTTTTGTGGGTTTGTGGGGCATTTTTTCAATATAAGGAATGTGACTTTTTCTTTACATGTCTTATTGTGATGTGGCAACTTTTTAAAAGTAATGCATGTGTATTTTTGTTATGCCTAGAAAATATTTTTTAGAAGGAAGTTTAATCTCTTGACAGAAGATACTTTAAAAAGTTTCTCTTTAGCTATAGGTGTCCAGTCTCTGTTAACTGTGTGTCTTCATGGTGGGAGGGTGAGCACAGGCCTCATCTGTCTTAGGGCTGGATAGTTGTGGTCTGTGTTTGCAGCTACTGCATGTCACTCCATGATTACCCAGTTCTTGCAGGAGATAAGCTATTGTGATTGCTAAACAAGCAACTCCAATTTACAGTACAGAATGGAATTAGATGATAACTTGCTGTAACAACTTGTAGGCCAACCATGCAGTCAAATGCTACTTTTGCCATTAAAGGCACTATTTCCTTTCCTTGAGTTTAAATTATGCCCTTGTTCTATATATTACTCTTTCCAGAAAAGAAAGTTTGGTGTTCCCAGTGTATGCTGAAACTCTTTGCAGTGTTCCAATTGACTCCCTGTTTCTGTGAGTCTAACAGTGCAGAGTGGCATGGCTCACCAGAGGCCAGGAAAGATCATTCCTGTGTTGTTGTGGAGCTAGGCAAACCTGAAAAAGCTCTTGGCCAAAGGCAGGATCAGGACTACCTCTCATTTCTGAAGGATGCTTTTCCTAGATGCTAGAAACTTTACATTTTCCCAGTGCAAGCTCTAGCTGTTCTTCTCCTTCTTCACCTTTCAGAGGGTTTATCTCATTCCTGAACCACATCTTCTCAGCTGTGCAATAAACTCATCACTTTCTACACTCTTCTGAATATTATGGACAGTAGAAAGTAGATTATTTCTTTCTTCCAAGCCACAGACTTTACATATCTGTAACTATTTTCATGAGTTCCTCAGTTTTCTTTTCTTTAGATTAAATAATCTCATAATCTTCTTTCTTTTCCTTGATTGAAAGGCCAGAAAGCAGTCCCAACATTTTTCTTGTTCCCCGTATTCTTTCCAGTTGTTCTCATATTTTGTCAGGTGCAGTGCCTAGCCCTTCCCATGAGGAAGATGGGACCTGGAAGCAGGGCTGTGTGCACTGCATGTGTGACCTCATGAGTAGTGGAGGCTTCTAGCTCACTCTACTCATGCCAGTACTGTGTTTGACTTTGCAACACTGTGGTGCAACTGACTCCTGGTTTCCCTGGTGACCTACCCACCTCCAGGTCCTTCTCTGCAGAGCTGCTGCCTGGACAAATTATTTTCCTCCCTTAGCTGAGAACCTGACAGAAGCATCTTTCAATTTTCTCTATTGAATTTTTCTCCCTCCCAGAGCATTTCTGCAAGCAGTCAAAAAGATTTTAAAGTACAAACCTGTTGTCCAAGATACTGACAGTCTCATCTATCTTGCCTCCTGGCTTGTGGCTACCTGTTTGTATTTTTGCTCAGTGCAAAGCCCAAAAAGCAAACTACAGCCTGAACATAGCTTTTGAGTGTCAAGCCAAGCAATATGGATCTTGCTGCCATTTATTTTGGCAAGTAATGGCTGGAAACGACCAGGATTCAGCAGTGTCCCTCTTAATGCATCCAAAAGCCCAAACCTCATGAGCAGCAGGACCTGAACAGTCCAGCACTGGCATGTAAAATCCCAGTATCAATAGTAAAACACCACAATAATCTACTGAGAGACAGATCAGTTGTTCTTTCCACTAATACCAAAACTAAGTATGTGTTTTGATTCAAACAGGCAGTCTACAAACCAGCTTTCACTTTGCAGACATGTGAAACTCTGACATTTATTCTTTTCAATCTATTGCATGAAATTAATACAGCTTCTTTTTAAAAAGAATTACAGTCTAGTTTTTTCCTCTTTGCCCTGCTCCTGCCAGGCTTGGGAAAAGTGTGCCATGTAGTTCATGCAAGGTATTCACACTGAACACGCAAGCTGGGCTTGAAGGATCCAGTCCAGCACTCTGCTTCTGTGTCACACCACACACTGCAGACCCACTACTTTGAGTTTCACACTGTTTCCACTGGAGTTTGGTGGTGCATAATTCTGTGGGAGCAGCTGTATCTCCAATAAGCCCTGAGTGCGACTCAGCACTCATGACAGTATTTTTCCTCAGTTGAACAAGTGTCTTCGTTGACTTTTGTGGTTTTGTATTTTGCTATTTTAGTAGCAGAATGAGCTGCATTGTCAGGGCACTTACTACTTGTTAGAGGGATATTTTGGTAAGATGTGTGTTGTTTTAAGAGGAGATTTGTATAATTTTGATAATTATGAGCAGTGGTCCAGGTCCTTGCAAAGACTTAGGGGAACAGTTCAGAAAACTTAAGGCTAAGGGGTGACTCCGCCAGGTGTGACCTGTGTGTTACACAGCTCTCTTGCTCATTGCTGTTTCACCAACAATGCAGGTCTGCTGGTAACCTCACAAAGTGTCCTCAGAAGGGAATAACAATTTTACAGCAGACTCCCATCAGGTGGTAGAGGACAGTGAGCTGTTATCTTGGTCTCTCCTTCTGCCATTTGCAAGCTGGCATCTTGTCCTGAGCACTGTCTGTATTTTATGCTTATGTTCAAACTTTACATTCTTGTTTTCTGTCTTCTCCTTTAAGAGTCCACAAATAAAAAACCCTCCTATTAATTTCTTGTGTAACTATATAACTGGAAATGCAAGTGTAAATGGAAATGTAAAGTTTCTTTCTATTACTTATTAGTCAATGGAATAAGTTTTTTTAGTCTCAAAGAGATTACAGTTGTATTTCTTGCCACTTTTTTCTAATCTGCTTTCTCAATTAACAAATTCCTTGGAGGAAAACTTTTCAATTCAGCCATCAGAGCAGCCAGAATTGTTTTATATGCTGTTTCTCTTTTCCTTACTCTAGCCTGTGTCACGAAGGACAAGGAATAAGACTTGTATGAGTGTCTATTTGCAGCCCATTAAGGAACATAGCAATTGGCTGCCCAATTGCTGGCTCAGCAAAAGTCCAAGGCTGTTGTACTACTCAACTTCATGTATTTTTATCTACTCGTGCTTCAGGCTGTCTTTGTGTGTGAGAATTTAGATCTAAAATGTTCCTTAAAAATCTGTAGGTGAGAGAAGGAAGGAAAGATCCTAATACAAGGCCAGAGACTAGAGTGTGACTTGACTGTTGTGGTCCAGTCATTCTTTCTATTAGTCTCAAGGGCTATAGATTGATGACTCCATGATTTATTATTTTTTTTCCTCTCTTACTGAAGCGTTTGGTTAAGCCCATAAACAGCATGAGTCTGTAAATATGAAGAGACTTGGCATTTGATGCCTTCTGTCACACCAGCCAAGTTGCTGGTTTCTGTTTTCCTCTTAATGTTTCTATTTCTAAAGCACCTTTCTGTACGCTCCCTGTGCCAGGATTGTTTTGAGGTGATAGCAATCCTTTCCATGCCAGTCCAGGATCTAGTTTTGCTGAGGGAATTCATGACAATACTTCCCTTGCCTTGCAGAACTAAAGTAGTAGAGGAGGAAGGTAAAGATCATAGATGGATGTCAGGTCTAGCTCTTGTTGGTTTTTGCTCCAAAGTTGTGTAAATGATGTGATGTGCAGGGGCTTTTTCAGAGTAGTGTGGTTGTGAGAAATGATTGCTCCTACCTGAAACTCCACTTATTAGCACCATGGCAAGGTGTGATCATCCTAGGCTAGGGCAGGAGCAATTCTTGCTTGACATTGAGAGCCAGGCTGTGCTGAACTCAAGTGAGGGGCTCTGGGTTGGTAATACAAGTCTAGTTTGGGAATGAGGGAGGAGGCAGAGGGCTCAGTGTGGGGGTATGACTTGAGGTTGGAGTTTTGATTTGGACAAATGCTGTAGTGAAAGTGGACAGTGGCTTAGGGGCTGCTCTTGGATGGATGAGAGTGGAGGGAAAAAATATGGATATGAGTGGGAGGCCTCAGAACTGGAGCTGACAGCACAGTCAGTAGCAGAGCACACTACAATTCTGAACCCTTGTTTTACTCTGCTCTGACACCCTCTGGTATACAAAAATAATGTGGAAGCAGAAAACCTTTACATTCAATCCACAGAGAAGACAGATGTTTCCTCATGGTAAAGGAAGCTTTGAGATGACAGATATTGCAAAGCACACCTTTTAAAAGAATTCAATTGGGTGCCAATTAGCTATAATGAAGTAAGTTTAGTGTGGATGTTTTCCATGGGAAGTGAGCAGTAGGTGCTGCAATGTGCAGTGTGAATGGGAGTATCCTGCATTACAGGGCCTCACCGTGAGAGGATCAGAGATGTAATTGTTTGCAGGTGTTCCAGGCATGTTTCCACTGTCAGTGTAAATACTGGGGATGAGTGCACCAGCTGGCTAGACTCTGGGCTGACTTAGACAGCTTTTGGAAACTGAGGATATGCCATTCCTAAAGGGCTCTTAATTTTTCCCATCCCACCCTGATTGAAAATTTCTTTATTCAGCCAAAATGTGATGGAGAGAGAGAAGAGTTCAGTTCAGTTCCTGTTGAGAGCAGTAACTGATCTCAGCCAGGGCAGGAGCTGGCTGATAGTGGGTGACAGCGTCCTGACGCATCAAGTCTGTCCATTCCTGGCATGTAGAAATCCAGGGCAGTGTCCCCTGTATCCATGAAATTTCTTTAAAACTTTGGAATCAGATTCTGTTCTAGTGCTAGTGTAATGACTAGCCAATCTGGCAACAATTTCCTTTATGCTATCTTAAGACCTGGTTCATGGCATAGGTCTGCAACAACAGCAAAAAAACCGAAACAACCCAACCAAAAGCAACAACAGAACAAACAAAGANAACAAAAAAAAAAACAGCACAGCAGAAGGGCTCTTAGGTGAAGCACTCCAGCCCCTGCATGGTGAGGGCACATAGATTATAGGAACAATATCCTTTGATTCATTCAAAGAATATTATAGCTTATTTCCTGTATAAAGAAAGAAAAAAAATACTTTAAGAAAGGAACAAAGAACAAAGAGGATTTTATTCTAAGGAAAATAGTTTAAAATGAGCATCTACAAAGTTGGTGTTTGCTAGCTGTAGTAATCACATCTTAGGCACAAGTGGGTGACAGAGCAAAAGCTGCAGTCAGTGCAGTTGATTATTTCTAAGGCTTATCACTGGACTTGTTCATTTCTTGCTATTTTTATAAATTGGTGAATTCTAGACTTGTATGCATAGACAAGAGGAATTTGTGTTAGATGAGCTGCCTGAAAAGTTATCCGTCCAGAGAGAAACAAATGGATCAACCCATGAGACAGGTTACTGAGATGGGTGAGATCACTGAGGTCATCTCCATGGATTGCAGCAGATGCTCCTAGACCCGTTGGAGTCTTTGCATGCTATGGTTTTAAACACCTGCAATCCTGGAGATGTCTCCAGGAGCCTCTGAAAAACTCTTTCTCACCTTATTTCTACTGCTGGGGTGGAAATGTCAGGCAGCACCCATACATCCTTTCAGAGCAGCCTGGGGATGTTAGCATGTTAGGGAGCCCTGGGAGCATGAGCCAGGGCTGCTGCACGTGGGTGCTCACTGCTGCTGCCTACACTGAATATGCTGCTTCTCAGCCCTGCTTCTTATTCTGAGGACTTCACCTCAAGAAATGATATTGTACCTCTGCAAGAGTTAAAATCCATGAAAAAAGGTTATACAGTGCTATTGAACAATATGTATTATCCACACTAATAAATTATGGTTATAGGGCCCAGCCTGGGTGAAAAGAGACCTGGTGCATGTTCACTTTTAAACCCGATTTCTGTTCTCTGCGTACCATACAACAGGAATGAGCAATTCTGTATGAACACACCTGCCAGTTAACACCTCTGATATTACTGTCCCACTGTGCTAATGAGGAAGAGAATGTAAGATTTTGTACCTCATTTTCGCCATGTGCAAGCTTTTATTTTTGCAATAGGAACTCCATTTGAACAATGTGCTTCTGCGCATGCTGCTGCCCTAATGCTTTCAAGTATCAAGTGCTTTGATTCGGGCACAGACAAATTGGCACTTCTCCTTGCAAGTTCCTCCTCTCCATTTATCAGCAGTTTATGTGGAAATACATTCAGTTGGCTATACTCAAAGTAGAATTTTCAATGAAAAGGTAAATTTATTTCCCATAGTTAAATTATGCCTTTGTGATATGAAAGATCTTGCTGTTTGCTGTGGGGTATAGAATAGGCTTCTTGCTAGCATTTCAGAATGGAGGGAACCAGGAAATGTTGGTGAGTCTTGCTGCAAGTCAGAGGAACTTGGCATCACACCTCTACATAGGAATGGATTTCTTCCCTGCTCACTGCTGGAGTAGTCCTTAAACAAATAAATAAAAGGACCAGTCAGACTGAAACTAATTCTCTACCCTGATGTGGAATATGCTGGATTTTAAAACTGCTGGTAAGATGAGAAATCACAGTTAACTCTTCTTAACTGTTTGGTTACATGTGGGAGATCTGTGTTGGATGGAAGTTGGGGTGTAGCTGTAATTGTGGAGAAAGAGGATTGTGCTGGCTTCTCTGAGGACAGCTGACATGAGAGCTTCCAATTCAGGGAGCAGAGGAAGAACAGGGCAGGCAGGAAGCCTCTGTGTTGCACCAGCCTGGGCTGGCTGTCACCAGGCTTATGACAAAAGGTGGTCTGAGACCTTTACAAAGTTACGGTATCTCCCACCAACTCCACATGAGTCATCACGAGGTTGTTCAAGGTGAGGAAGGTGTGCTCCAGTGGTGTCCTTCATCTTGCAGTAGAAGGGTATTGCAGAGGGTGCTAGCTGAGCTCAGTGCCATCAGAGCACCTCTCCTTCACAGTGCCGTGCTCCTTACACCACTGACACCAGTTTTAGGGGAAAAAAATCTGTCCATGGATTAACAATTTCCAAAGGGCCTCTTGAAAAGGTGCAATCCACCAAAGAGGTAATTTAGATGGTGATCATTGAGGTCCTCTGCAGGGGAGCAGAGAGGAGCTGCTCCACATCCTGGGATGCTGCCCATGCACAGTGTGCGCAGTGCCTTTGGTGGGTAGCACCTCTGGGTTTCTGAGTCCATAATCTGCTCCCCCACCAAGGCGTGGAGCAGCTGTGGACCGGACAAGACCCAAGGAGTCAGGACACTCCCGAAAACCTTGAGAAACACTGATGTTGTGCAGCACAGTCTTACATACTCCTCTGGTTTTGCTTGTGTTTGGGCTACAAGGTGTTATGACAGCAAGCTGATATTTCTTTGCCTGTCTTTTAGGTGGATGTGAGTTTCTGCCTCTTGGGAGAGGTGCACTCATCCCTTAGTGGATGTGTGTGGCACAGCCAGGCATTTTGTTTGTTTTATACCCCATATTTGGGTGTCAATTCAGGGATGTTTGCAAGCACAGAACCCATATAAAACAATGTACAGTTTTTGTTCCATTATGAGAATCACATAATAGATTCTCTCTTAATAATATAATCTGCAACTAAAAATAATTTCTATATTGTCAGCCAAAATGCAAGTCATTGCTAGAATATGGATAGAATACTAGAAAAGTATACATGCATGCTTTAAAAAACTCCTTTTGCCTCAAAATTTGAGCCAAGAAGAAAATTAATTTACCATTTAATATTTCTATATCTTTTGAGTAGAGATGATTTATTTTCAAAATTCTGTGTCACTGGATAATCAAATTTCATTTTTAGACCACACTACACCTTTTTTAAGTTGTAAAATAGAAATTAGTGAAATATACTGGCTTTTACAAAGATATGTTGTCTGTGAGGATGAAGTAAAAGTAAAGATGGTGAAAAAATGCATGTTGGGCTGCTTCTTAATGCAGTCTCTACCACAGCTGACTTCCAAGCATCTTGGCAATCCTCACTTTAAAGAATTTTAGCGATTCAGCATCACTTCAAAAAATACTATTTTTTAACCCAATTTTACTTAAAGGCTATCTTGACAAATTCACTAGAAGGAAGATGTTACAAAGTGTTTTGGTTTAACCCCAGCTGAAGCCAGGACACACAATCAAGTAAGAAATCATTCCTTGGTTATACATTGCTTCATTCATATTTTTCATAGAAACAGATGTAACTTAAATTCCAGAGCATGGTGTGAATGAAAGCGATAGTCTAGTCGCAAAAGTTTGTTGCCTTCCCCCCCCTCCCCCAACTATGTCTCTTTTTCCAATCAATGTTTATTTGTATTGCTGTCTGAATTGTTTTTGGACACTGACCTTATGATGTTTCCCTGACTTGAGACCTCGCAAAGTGAAAGACAGTTTCCTTAAACCCCAGAAGGAAGCAAATTAGATGGGACTGGGTATTTAGATCACATTGTGCAACAAAACTGAAGGGAAAAGACTTTGGCTTACCTCCAGGCCAGCTGTGGCTCCTCAGATGTAGCTGACTCAGAGCAAATCAGACAGTTCGTGCTGGAAGACACGGTGACGGAGTGGTTTGGGAAAGGCTTCCAACTTGTGTTTGAGCAGGCAGGGAGAAGTAAAACAGAGCAAAACCATGACATTTCTTCTAAAATTCAAAATAACCTGTGTGATGGGGGACCCACAGGTTAAAACACGTAATTACAATACTGAATAGTTATAGTTTGTGCCTGAGTTGCATTGGCCAAAGCTTCCAGACTCATGTCAGGAGCTGGGCTGTTAAAGTGGCTGGAGGCCGCAGTCTGTTATGCTTCCATTTGGAGCTTGCTGAAGGCATCCCTAAAAATAGATACCTGCCTGTGAGTCACAAATTAGCAGTCTGAAAAGAAATTAGATTAGTAGCCCTGAACTTTAAGTATGTTGGGAGCCTTTCCTAGGATGTCTTTTGGGGAGAGAGTCCTCATCCCCCATGGGCTTAGCAATACCCTGGGCTGGGGGCTGTCTGAGTTGCTGGATGCTCTGATTTCTCTCTGCTAAGTTCTTTTGTCCTGTCACTTTGAATATGAGTTTAATTGCAAAAGAGCAAATACTCAGGGCTGTCTGTGAGAAGCAGCCAATTCCTGCTTATGGTTATTGCCTGTGCACCATCGCTCTCTCCATGTTTGATGGATATGGCAGTAAGAATTTGGAGGAAAAATCCTCATAAATTACTTTTGGCATATGCTGTCTCCATTCACCCTTAAGGATGCTGCCTGAAACACTTTTTCGTAAAAGTTAAAGTGTTTCTTTGCATAGAAAATTTAAGGTCTTAAAAAAAATTAATCTCTGTTGGTCCATGTCATATTGTCGTTTTGGCAGAGGATCCAAGAGTGGGAGTCCTTCATTTGGAACATTAGGTTGATTGAACTGATAGGTGTGAATAGTATTTGCTTTTAATTTGTTCCACCTCATTTGAAAGAGACAGTGAAAGGGTTGAGTGGCTTGCCTCTCTCAGATGTTTTGTTCCACACAGCACCCCTCTCTTGACACTGGCTATATTAGTGACTAGAAAGGGGAGGTTTAGCTGCTGGAGTAACTATACCAGTTGTTGGGGAAAAAAGTTAGTATGGAAAATATTTAGCCCTGAGTCTCAGAGCTCAGGAAAGAAGTTGGCTGATCCTTTAGGAAAATGAGAGCTTTCAAAGAACAAAGAGAAGACTTCCAGCACCCTCCTGTTCTTATAAATGAAAATATTTGCAACAGTGTTTTTCAGACTCCCTGCTTATGTAGTTACCCTGCTGACAGAGGGGGCCAGGCCCATATTCTCAGGGTCACCTGTGTCCCACCTTCCTGGTGCAGCAGCATCCAGGCACACTTTGCAGAGTGCTCCACTGGCTCAAACCTTGGTGGAGCTGTGATTTCTGCACAGGGTTTTCTGGGGCATCCCAGAGGAGACCTGCACTTAGGACTCAGATTTGGGGTGACAGCCTGTGGTTCATCTGGATTCTGAATATCATTCAAAGCTTTAGCTTAGCCACTTAGATTGGTTTTTCTTTTCTTTTTTTTTTTTTTTTGGTTTGTATGACATTCATATTCAAGTTCTTCCTATCAGAGCTATGGATGCATTTCTGAAATTAGCATATTCAGAAACAGTTTTTTTAGTTTGTGTACCATAATAGATATGTTTTCCCATCAGTGTATTAAGGCACTGGGCAAATACATGACTATTTTGTATGAATTCAATTCTGTTTCTTTAAGTTGTCGTAAGGATCTTCTATTAAACTTCATATGCAAAGCAAGTCTGTAGCTGGAATTCATATTAAAGCAAACATCAAGCAGCTTAATCCATTTTACCTCTGCAACTGTGTTTACCATTCTTATAATAGTGGTTACTTATCTGTGGTTCAGTTTTGCAGTTCTCCACATATGTTAAGCATACAATTTCTTGTTATATTTTAGTTGGCAAAAATAGAACTGACATTTTTCATACAACTTGGTTTTTATTTGCTAATATCTGTATAAAAGACTAGATTTACTGACAGAATATTTCAGAAGGACATCCAGCTTCCCCCAGACCCAAAGCCTATAGAAGTTTAAAGTGCTGAGGAAAGACTGACATCCTTCTCTTGTGCTGACACCTCCAGCACTGTTAATAAGGCCCCGCTGACTGTGGGGACAGACAGGAAGAAGGAGGGCATTCCCTCACTTCACAGAATTAACTGTGGGCAGCACCTCAGAAATGAGCACAAACACTTAATCAGCTGAGTAGATCCTCTCTGACCGTCCCACCTCACAGGAACAAGTTTGCCTCTGCACTTCTGAGGTGACTGTTGCAGATCAATTTCAACACAGGCTGTGGTTTTTGTCTAGTAGACCCTGAGAAAGGGTGGTTCCCGACTTCCAAAAGTTCAGATGCTGTCTCTGAGAGCTGTTAGGGAAGGAAGTGAAGTCAGGGACAGACAGCAACCTAGGTAGGAGCCTCTTGCAAGGGCAAGTGGGACAGGATAGAGAATGTAGAGATGTACAGCTGAAGCTGCTTCCCATCCTATTCATAGCATGGCCCTTCTGCCTGACTTTGGTCTGAGGTTTGGTGTTGCAAGGAAAAATTCCAGACACA
The DNA here is from genome assembly GCA_013400315.1 of Bombycilla garrulus. Lineage (NCBI taxonomy): Eukaryota > Metazoa > Chordata > Aves > Passeriformes > Bombycillidae > Bombycilla > Bombycilla garrulus. The sequence goes on along the minus strand of VXBU01009302.1, from coordinate 241,881 downwards.
TTACTCATTTATGTTAGAGTCTGTTGACCTGATACTGTAAGCTGGGAAAACAGACTTGAAACAAAGAGGCCAGACATGAGCGAACAGAATAGTAATGACTTTACAGTAAATGGTGTCGTTCTGAGGAGGTTAATAATATGCTCATATTTTACTGAATGTATTAAAACTCTTAGTTAAATATTGTATGTTACTGGAAGGGAAATAAAGTTTTATTTAAGTAGGAGCATTTTAATTTTATCACATTTTCTTTGATTTCCTTCAAGTCTCCAAAACTGATTTTACAGGATTTTCAAAGTTGATAGCATATATGTAGTTTCTCTAGGTTTGCTGCTTAAAAAAAAAAGAAAGCAAGGCTTCAAAATTAACATGGTTAAAACCCAAGCCCTGCCAAAACTTACACATGTGCATTTGAAAGCCTGCTAGTATTCTCCATGCACCAATTCAAGCTACTCACATGAGTAAAGTTAAGAGCTTAATTGCATGCAGGTATTGTTTCCTCAAAATTAGGTAATTTGGTTTCTGAGACTGTGAAGACCTGGTGTTATGCAGCTCCCATGACCCCTGAAATAAGAAAGCATTGTAAAGACTGCATAAAATGACTTCTTTTGTTAAAATATTACTGAGATGAATGCTCCCCTCCCCACTCAGATTGATAAAATCTGAACGTTACATCATTTCATCTAAAAGAGCTGCAGGTTTATAAACTTCTTTGTGCAGAGCCATGTGAAATGAAAACTAATGAGGTTCAAAAGGTTTCTGAACATTTTAAAAAGGTTTCATTTCAATTTCCCATCTGGAAACTACCAGAAATGAGAGGGGAAGGGCTCTTCATTTTTTTTCCACAAGATCCTCTTGAGATCTTTTGTTGCTGTGAATTCGCCCTCAAGAACCCACAGAGAGTCTATTCCCAGATGTTTTCCCACACGCCTTTTGGAACAGACCCCCGGGAGTTTTCCCATCCGCCTTCCCTGTGTTCTCTGCCATGGCACAGGGTAACACAGGGGGTGAATCTCATCCCGTGGACAGGACTGAGTTGTAGCAACAGCCTTTTGTAGCAGCAGCAGTCTGGCAGTGGTGGGCTGTGCCTGCCCGCGTTGTGGGCAGGGCTTTGTGGAGGCAGCAGTGGCTCCTGCTTCCAGCCACCAACCTGCCAGTGTTGTTCACCCTCCTTCCTCCGACCCCAAGGGTCTGTATATCTATTCCTGTAGATATTGCCTCTTCCCTTGCTTGTTATTTGGGTTCACATCCTTTATAAAACCTCAATGTTGGGCCTCTTGTATTAGTTTCAATTAAGACCACATCTACCTCTTTCCCATGAAGTGATTTTTTCCCTGTTAGCAGTTGTGAGTCCAGTTAGAGATGCGCTTCTTTCCTGAGTGGTATTGTTAACTGTTTTTTAATTCTCATGCATCGTCTCCTGATGAAAATTATTTTCTCAGACACCTCATCAGGCCAATGTCTGTCCTTTCCTCATGGGACAGGAGCCCTCTGACGACAGGGCTCTCCCATTTCAGACTAAATTAATTACTCATTTTAACACCTTCTGGCTCCCTGGAGCAGTTAACTTTTAATATCTCTCCCCAGTTTCTGTAGGATGGCTGGTTTTGTGTCATGTTTCTGGCTCCTGGGAGCCTTCTTTCAGTTGCAACACCCAGTACTCTCAAAACATTTTAACAGAAGTTGCTTGTGATTTACTTGTGACAGAACCCCCAGTTTAAGCCAAGATCCTTTCAGGTGTGTATTTTCAAGGTTGAATATTGATTTTTGGGGTAAGCTATTTTGGCCCCCAAACTTAAGCTGTCTTAAAGTCGTTCTGAATTTTTTGGAGTTCAGTAACAGGAGTTCATCCTCTAGGGGTCCTGGCATTATCCCAGAAAGAGCTGTTTAAAGTCTTGAAGCAAACAAAATGCTTTCCCTTCTCCTTGCAGCCTTTTCTGCTGTGTATGGACTTTCACACAGATAGCGTGTGCTGAGGCTGGAGGTGGGAAGACAAGTGAGGTGCGGGGAGTCTACTACAGAGATGAGTATTTTTCCCAGCCCACCCGTGGTGGAGGGAAGCTCTCTGCCTGCCGCCTTTCTCTGTGCCAAAGAGGAGATCGTTTCTGCCTGCTTCTAAACGCTGGCAAATACAGAGAAATGCCCAAGCTAAAGAGCAATAGCATGACTGCCCACTCTGCCAGTGCTAGTGCTGCTGAGAGCCAGAGTAGCAGCTGCCTTGTGAGATGGGATCAGGGCACATGCATCAGTGGCTATGGGTAAGGGAAGATAACAGACCATCCCAAAATACACCTCCCCTTCCTCCCTGGGGACGGCAGCAACACTAGCCAGGCTATGTGGCTCTGCGCTGCACTACTTCTTCCCTAAAGGTGTGAAATTCCGTTTTCCTTGACTTTGCATACCCACCCCCCCGCCAGCTCCAATGAAGAATTAGAGTCCCTAAGTTAGTGTATCTGCAAGAGTGTGACAGCGCTTGTGGGTGGCCAAGCTCTTCCTTGCAGTCCAGCTCCATACAAGTGAGCCAGACTTATCCATCCTCTGCCAATGTCTGCCCCAGCTATAGGCTGGCATCTGCCTTCCCCCCCCCCAATTGAAGTTCATATCTCATTGTTCTTAAAAATCTCCAAGTTATTTAAATCATCTACATTTAGCATGTAGGGCTCCTGATACTTGATATACCTGTTAGCTCCTTGTCATCCACAGACAGCTGTCAAATCCACATATTTCACCAATAACTAACACAGAATAAGTAATGTCACTGATAAATAGGGTGAATGACATTCACCTCAGCGCTGATGCCAGGGGAGCTGAACTGATCCTGCTTGCTGCCTTGCTGCAGCACCCCCTTAATGACGTGCTGCTTCTGGGATGCCAGCTGGGTTTATATTCACCTTTATTGTACTAATAACTAGACAATAGTTTTTTGCTTTCTGTGAGCCATCTCTGTGTCAGAGATTTTGTTAAAACCTGACAAATGACTGCTATTCTGCCACATAAGTCCTCATTTTTACTATCTGTGCTCAGCAACTGCTACGCTGAAAAAGAGCAATCACTGGAGTAATAGGTCCTAAACACAGAGTTAATATTTGCTACATGAGTAAAATCTGCAAACAAGAGCCACACTTTGGTGTGATGTGTTTCCAGAGGTTCAGCAGCCAGCAGAGCACTGTAGATGGCTCAATATATGACTGCAAAGGAAAATAAATTAAGTAGCAGGAAACCAAGGAGAGGCTTGAGCAAGATGCTGATAAAATTACAGCAGAAATGAAACCCAAGCGCTCTCTGAAGAGCTGAGTAACACGTATGGTAGAACTGTTAATGTACCTGACACAATACTTTTAAAAGCAAAATCCTGTTCATTTCCTCCATTAGATTTGTTTCATAGCAAACAGGACATGTAGTCAGAACAGAGCATTTAAGGCAATACAAGATGTGCTGGCGAGTGGCCAGCAGCTGCCTTTCCCCCTGTCTGGCCCTGGTACTGGGGGTGAGGAGCTGGTGGCTGGCAAAATGCTGTGTGATGTAAGCACCTGCAGGCAGGGCTGCCATGACACTGGGGTCCCAAGGAGGCCTGCTGGCCTTCACCCCCCTTGGAAACAGCCTGAACCTGCTGGACTGATTAAAGGGCCAGCCAGATGCTGCACCCCAGCCAGTCAGGACCATGTAGTACGTCTGAGCAGTGATTTAGACAGCAGCTGTGCAGTTGCCTGGCTTCTCCCTTTGTCTGGCAAAACCTCTCTGCAGCTCTTGAGAGAAGTTTTCTTTTCTTTTTCTCACCTGGTTTCCTCATGGGTTACCATGCTCTTCCTTTTCTTGCCTGTGTCTCCCCTTTGGTCTGGACTGCATTTGGCCCCATGCACTGGCTGCCTCCCTGCCCTCTGTGGCAGACCCTGTGGTGGTTTCTCCCCAGTCTGGGTTCTGTGCCCCTTCGGGGAGATCCATGCAGCAGAAGAAGAGAAGAATAGCACAGGCCCATGGTCGCTGCTCTCCCCAAGTGTCATACATAAAATACATGTTTGTTAGCCATGGTATCACAGCACAGCTCTTTTACTGGGCTGTGATTTCACAGGCTGGAGTTTACAGTGAATCATGTTTGTGCATGTAATTGCTTTATCTTGTAATAACAAATCAAATTGGACAATGGAGCCCAAATGATAAAGTACCTAATAAAGAAAAGTGAAAAATCAGATTCTGTTACATATTTGGCTTTATTAAGTTAAGGAGCAGCAAAATTAAGGCGTCTTTAAGGCATCTATTCTCACTGCTGGTATTTTTTTTTTTCTTCCACTCAAAGCTGGAAAGTCAGACCTCTGGTACTGTCAAAACAGGTATATCACTGGAGAGATAAGGAAAAAAAAAAACAAACAAAAGAAAAGGCAGAGTTTGGGACTGTTATCTCAGCAGCAGATTGTATCTGTGCTGAGAAGCAGTGGCTGGAGACAGAAGCAAGAGAGAAGGAGGTGGAGCCCTGCCTTCATGTGAGCCTCTCATGTGTGACCAACAACCCATCACAAACAGATGGAGAACAGGTTAACAGCAGCACTATCCAATGAGGTTTTTTGATTGAAGTTGTAGTGACAACTTATTTCTATGCTATTTTGTTTTGATTGAAAATGGCTCCTTTAGAAGTTGCTGCTCTGAAATGTTTCCCTCCAGATTTAATCCCAAAGCACTCCAGAAAGAGCCAGAGCAAGGCAGTCACTGCTCTCAGCGACCTTCACCTGTGGGTACTGCAGGCAAAGCCGGGGCTCTCAGCAGCCTAGCAACACTGCTGCTCCTGGTGCCTGAGCCCAAGTGCTCAGCCCTGGGCAACACAACATGGATGCTCCCTATGGGGTTCTGCAAAATGCCTGAAGGTACAGGTTAAACCCACGTGGGGAACTGTGAACACAAGTGACTCTCTTCTTCTGCTTTATTTTCTAAACAGCATCATTTAGAGGAGGTATCCCTTGTTTCTCTAGGAGATCATGTCTTCAGGCATTGAGGTTTTGTTTGTTGTTTTTTTTTTTAAGGTAGGCAAATATTGTGAGCATTCATTCTAGATCTGCTGGATTTATTTTTAGACATGGGTCATTAATGAAGCAAAAATATTTTTCAGATGTATGAAAACACTCTTCCTCTTAAAGGATAGCAATGTACTAGTATAGATTAATACCATGAAGGAAAACAAAAAACAGCAAATAGCATTTCTAATTGGTCTTTTGGACACTTGACTATGAGATGGAATTAAGTGCTCTGGAATATTTTTAAAGGATGATGCTGCTGTTTTCTGATGGTGCTTTATATTTGTCCACAATGACATGTTTGTCTGTTTCGCAAAACTACATCTAATGGCCTGTGAGTCAAGCCCTCTGGTAGACCTGCAATGTTTCCTGAAAGTGCACACATGAGGAGTCTCCCAGGGACTCCATGCTTCATGTTTTCTCAGAAAACAAGCTCTACCAGTGTGACCTTTTGAAGAAGAAAATTCTCAGGTTAAAATGAGGCTCTATTCATGTCCTTGGAGGGTCGGTCCTTCCCCTGTCTTGTTTCAGTCTGGTGCCTCCTGTATTACAGCCTCTAGCCCCCTTCTCTGTGTCCTCAGGTAAGCCAGCATCTCTCCATCACTGCTGAGACTTCAGTGTGCTCCCTATCCCTTCCAGGAGGGTATGACAAGCCCTCAGGGTGTTGCATCATCTAATTTCTCTGTCATGCTCCTTCTTCAAATTGTGGGGGCCCTGAGCTCTCTGAGGAGGGACAACTCCCCTCTCCTCACAAAGGGTCTGAAATGCAAGAATGAGGGCAAAGCAAATTGGCAGCTCCCCTTCATTACCTCTTATGTCCAGCTGGGGCAGGCTGAGAGCAAATACACAAAACGGAGCTGGGCCACTCAATTTGTTAATGTGGATTACTCTTTCTTTTGCAGAATGACTGTTTAATGCATTTTTAGAGCTGAAGTTTGGAGCCTCCCTGAAGTTAGGGCTTGGAAAATTATAGGAGTGAAGATGACAGCATGGTATTGCCAAGGCAGTTGAGCTGTCTCTTGTATGTTGCCCCTTTGTAGTGAGAGATCATGGCATTTGTATTTGGGGGGAGGGGGATAAATATAAATTGTTGTCAATCTACTGTAGAAACTTGAAACTGCTTAGTAATATCCGGCTTCACAAGGTTGTTTCTTTCTGAGTTTATTTACATTTGTTTTATAGTCAGAAGCATGAGGAAGTGACTGTGGAAGGCAACCAGAGCAGCTCTCGATCTGCTCATATGGGTTGAAGTGCCTAGACAGTAAAATTGCATTTCTGTTTTTTCTCTAAATAATTGAAAGGGGAAAAACCCTAACATCTTTGTCTGTAAAGACTTTGTTTATATGAAGGAAAGTTTACACAGCTTGCAGAGAATTAATTTGTAGGAAATGAAGCTTCTGTATCTTCATCTTATATACATGGCCACCATCTCATCCAAATCACACCACCACTTGGGTTAAAACTTTAGGGTTATCAGGAAGGTTTCAGGAAGAAATGCTTTTAATCTTAGATTGAGAAAAATTTAGAAGAAATTAAACAAAGTAGAAAGAATAAATGTTTTATCTTACTTTATAGACTTTTTAGAGGAGCTTGACTTAGTTAATCAGTAAGTCCAGTTTGCTCTACTGTTTATTGTGGGACACAATTAATAGTGGTGCCACCAGGCACAGCTGGGAGCCTTTTTGTGCTGGCCTTGTTCTGGCAAAGGTTGGCTAGGGCTACATTGGTCTCAGCTGGCAGCCCTGCTGCTGAGTTTGGGACATGGACGCTGTAGGGATGCTTAGCTGTGCTGGGCAGGAATGGGGAGGCATGGCAAATTTGTGGCCACGGGAACTGGGAGAGCTGTCAGAGTCACAGGAAAGCAGCATCAAAGTGATGGCTGGACTCTGTCTGCCGCTTCCCACCAGCTAGTAGAGGGTCAGGAGAAAGCCAAACTTTCCAGTCAAAACTGAAAGGCAAGCTTGCAGTATTTGAGGTCACTTTAAGAATGTAAAGAAGATAGACTCCTGAATGAACTTTTTATATCCTCTGATCCTCTGCCTCTGCACATCCTGCTTCCGTGGGCAGTGGGAATGACAAAAGCCTGAATACTTGTAGTATTTTTAGTTCAGGCTGCAGCAAGAGGTGCTGGACATTTTATGGGAGAGCATATTTCCATGGGCCTTCAAAAACATTTGTTTTTATCCATAAGGCTTGGGTAGATGCCAGCTGCCATGTAAAGTCTCTGTGTAGGTGCAGCAGTTAGCTGAAACAGGTACATTCATGTTTGCGGAAGGTACTTGTCATAAAAAAACACAGTCCCTAAACTAAAACTGTATCCAAGGGCACTTGAAATTTGCGGCCAGTGAAGAAGTTTTGGTGGATGTGCAGCCCTTCGCAAGGTGCAGAGGAGGAATAAAAGGAGAAAAAAAAAAGGGTTAAGGTGCACAGTCAGAAGTGGCTCTGCATGGCTTGGGAAGCTGCTGGGCTGCGCGATGCTGCGAGGCCTTGGCACCCCTTGCGATGCCGTGTGGGACTCTGAACACGGCCAGCTTGCCGATAGCCTCCAGCCCTCTGTGGTGCCAAGTGAAAATTCCTGTTGGTAAAAACTTTCTTCACACCTGGAGGTAAAACCCCAGTTGTGTTCATGTGATAAACAGGAAGGAAGCAAAAGTGTCATTTCAGTTTTTTCGGTAGATTTTCCTTGTCTTCCCCAGGGAGTTTAAGTACTTCCTTGGACTTGGTTGGCCTCTGCATCTCTCCGGGCCCTCCTTGTTTAGCCTGGCACAACTTGAAGTTTTCCACTGAACCATAAGCAGGCACTCGCAGTAGCATCCAGTTCCCCCCCTCCATTTCCCTCCCATCCCCAAGTTCTGGATGTCTTTTAAAGCCAAAATAAGAGCAATGATAAATAAATAGTGCAATCCAGAACTCCTGTGAGAGAGAAGAATACAGACTTAGTAATAATAAGGGTCATCAACATAAAGGAAAGACAAACAGGAAATAATGAGGGGTACAGGTCAGGACACAGCAGGGTTGGATGTGACTGGGACATGGAACTGGCAGCCACATTGCCAGCTGATGGCTGTCAGAGCTGGTAGCCTCTGATCCAGGCTGCAGCGGGTCATGGTGCTCTTGTTGCACGGCCTCTGAGAGGTGGGGGCCCATGTGCCAAAGAGAAGTCCATGTGGTGCTGCTGTGCTGCCCTAAGGATCGCCCCAAAAGCAAAGTCAAGAGGTGCAGGCAGTTCCGCACGGAGACTTGTTCTCCTGCAGCCTGTGCTGGAGGTCTGCCATGGAGTCAGTCCAGCACTTCTAATGAATACCAAATCCACTGCATTTTCTAAATAAGAAAAAAAATTAGATTTATTTTCAAGATGGATCATCATGTCTTTTTTTTTTTTTTTTATATAAAGACCAGTGCATAACAGGAGGGAACCTCTGCCACAAAAAATCAATATCAGTTACTACACTGTAAAAGACTAGGCACACATACTTGCTGTGGCAATGCCCAAACCAAATCCCTTTTGTGCAGGTAGTATTTAGCTCTTTCGTAGCATTTGTGGCTGTAGTGGTAGTTGAGCTATTACAGGAACAATTGATGAGGCTAGCTGACGTCAATACTTGACAAGAACTTCCTGTTTTAGAAGTAAAAATAAAAAGGGATATCTGTTAAAAATATAATTTAAGGTAATCAGAATGCCATATAATAAGAACTCTGTTGGATGTAATTGGTGCTCCTCTCTCATTTAGCATTGCGGTTTGTCTGTACTCAATTTCCTCACATGGTGTGATTATTGCTTTTGATTATTACTGTCTACACCTAATGACAAGTAAACGGAGTTTTCTCCTCAATCCTTTCAAAATAACCTTGTGACATTTTGCATTTAAGGGGAAAAATACACATGTGCCTGGCTGGGTGACATCCTAGATAAGTTTTGCAGTCACAGATTGCTGCTTCAGTCAGTATTCATGCAGCTTGGCTGGTTGCCTTTGGTGAGCAGCTGTGTGTGAGCAAAAGGAAAGACACAGGATTTCACCTCAGAGGTAAATCTTTTGTACCACACTGGCACTTTGGTGTTTCAGGGTTAGTGGTCTTCTGTCACGGTCAGGCTGCAATTCAGCATTTTAGGCTGAGCACCAGAGTCCCCACCTAGTCTCCTAATCTAATGTGCCACGCAGTATTTACCTGGATCTCCTGAACTATTCTGCAAAACTCAGTACAATACTCAAGGCCCAAATATTACCATGTAACATTGCAGTGACTGTATAAAAGCTCAGAGAAGCATTGGTTGAAAGGAAGGTTTTAAACCCTTCCAGTTAAATGTTAAAGAGCCTTTCAAGCTGTAAAGAAGTAACTTTTATCCTTGTCCCCAGCCATGGCAGAGCTCCCCTTGCTTGGCCTCTCAGATGTTGTTAAAAGGGCAGGGAGGGTAAGGGACTGACAACCTGTGGATGGGCATGGATATGATCTCCTCTCACCTGCCTCGGTTCAGGTGGGAATTTTGGAGGCACCAGGGTTTTTCTTTCCCCTGGTGCTGGCTGCAGCCTCTTTTGCTTCTCCAAAGGCAGGCTGACCTCTCTGTTGCTCTATAGGTTTGGGCAGGAGAGGTTTTCTTTTACAGCCCCCCTTCACCAGAACATTCTTCCCCCACAGCTCTCCATTGCTGCTTGTGTTATCACAGTTCTCCCCCAGTTAATCTGTTACTTGGGTCTCTGTCCAGGGAATATTAATTTGAAAGAGAGGATCATCACTTCAACAGTTTTCCTTTCCTGTGCCAGCTGCTGTAATTTCTCCTGTCACCTCTGAAGATTTTTACTCAATAGTGAGACCAAGCTATGCAGAAAAGGCAAGGAAGTTCTCCATTTAGAATGGGCTCTGCTCAAGGAATGCTCCCCCTTCCCAAGCAAAGGCTGAATTCTCTCCTCATGTGTGTAGAAAGGACCAGCTGAAATGGGCATATCCAAGTATTGTATTTTTCTGAATGTTGATTCTTAAAAGATTTTTGATGAGATTACTAGATGACCTCTTAAAGCCCTTTCCCACCCAATTATTTATTATTCTGGGTTGCTCTAAGATTTCATAATGGCTTCTTTATGACTCCTTACATAGTTTACTTGCTATTGAAGTTAAATGAATTGCTTAGTAAATTCCTGGATGCCCCTTTTTATAACTCAGTTGAGTGCTGTATTTTGTGGCTCTGAAATCCTCTGGCACTTCATCTGTTCTCCATGAACTTTCAAAAATCACTGCTCACGGTATCGCACTTCCCTCTACTAGTTCTGTTAGCAATCTCAGATGCTTGTCATTCAGTCCTATGGGTTTATAAATACTTTCCCAGGAATTCTTTTCATCTTTTCTTTTGATTTACTCATGGTTCCACCGAATCATCTGTAGAATCCAATCCTCAAAGTTTTTCCCCCCCTAATCCTTGCCTGTAAAAAGGCAGCAGTAATTGGTGTAGAGACTTCGGTTTCCCAGCGTAGGAGAAATGCTCTTGGTTAAGGCTGTCAGCTAAGACCCAGAAAGACTAATTCCTGCTGTACATCCAGCACCTTTCCTGCTCATGGTTACAGTGTGTTGTTACACATTGGTCAGACAGCACACTAATTATCCTTCTATAAAGGAAAGTTGTTGGTGAACTACAAAAATATTGGGTCTGAATATCAAGACTGTCAGTGCTTGAAGAACCAACTGCTCTGACCACATCTGATTTAAAAATTTTGCTGCAAAATTCAAGTTCCGTCAGCTCATCAGCAGATCAAATGAGCTATAACAAAATGGAATTAGACAAGTTATGGTCACAATTGGATAAATACTAATAAAAAGCCCATAACACATGTAATGATCTACTGATAAAAAATATTCTGAATTCCCTCGACAAGAACACTGATAATGATATAAATCTGATCAAATCTTTAGTGAACTGGGCTTAGTAAGGAATATGTAAGCAAAAATTCGCTTGAAAGTGTAAACAATCTTAAGTAATTTGGACAAAACTGTAATAAAATAAATAATTACTCAGTTTTACATGGTTCCCATATGCCACAAGCTAATGTGTAGTTGAATTTAGAGGAAGGAAATTCTCCATTATATAAAGGTACATTTAAGCAGATGAGAAACAAGTTTAGCAGCAATCAAAAAATTAAATTAAAAAAATGAAAGAATTCCTAGTTATCAGGGGCACTTTTGTTGAGGGAGTCTTGTGACAATAAGCCATATGGACCTCTCATATTTTTGACTGTGTGCTGGTCTGAAAACACTCTGGCCTGTAGGAGAAACTGTTTAGTTCTGCTGAAAACCCTTCCTGCACGTTTACAGTCAGAAAAACTTCCATGTGATCTAGAGAAGAAAGGCACTGAGGTCCTGATTCTATGCACACGCATATGTTTACACCCATGAATTAGAGTGGGAACATTCATGTGCAGAAAGCTTAGCATATGTGTTAATTTTTGCAGGACTGACATGCCCAGTCCTGATACAGATCCTTGATGGAGCTTGCTTTCCTGCCAAGTGTTTATCCTAAGCTCCAAATGGGCCAGTCCTCCCTCACGGCGGGTGTGAGCTTCCCCCACAACAAGATCTGCCCGCAGAGAGATTTCCCACAGCAGTTCCAAAAATATGTTCTTAGGAGAATACTTTTCTCCACCTTCTGCAAGTCTCAACCCATGTGACATTCAAACTTTTTTCTTATGTCGCATACCTCCTTTATAGTAGAAAAGATCACTAGCTGGTTTTTCCATTTCAGGCTTTTCTAAAGACTTGCTCTTCCATTTCAGTACCTTTTCAGTATTGATCCCCACCAATGGATATAAGGTGCAGTGGAGTTTAATGTCATCCATGCATACTTGCAGACCTCAAATTTTATTCTAAAATTGGCAAGAGTAGGGTAGGGCTTTTATAGAGATAACCAACACTAATTTAACCAAATATTATTTCAGCTTCTGGACTCCAAGAGTTACAAGTGGCAGTAACTAGATCATTAGATACCAAATACAGGCAGTATTTTGATGTGTGGGTGTCAGTTGAAAAATATACCATGATCTTTAGAAGAGGCTGTGCTGTGATATTTCTGAATAGTCTGTATCCACACTATCTTTGAGCTCTGCTCCTGTGATCACAGCTCTGTCCGTGTCCTCTCTCATGTGTTCCTTCTCTTTGAATAATTTTATTGTGAGAAATCCTGTCTAGTAACAAACAATATTTTGCTGAGCTCTTCAGTAAAGCACTCGTCATTTTGCCTCCTTCTTCCTCCCCCACACTTTCATTTGCTTTCGCACTTGCAAATGTCCCTTCTTCAGCTGATCACTTACTGTTAAATATAAAATAATGGAATTCTAGTTGGTAGATTTGCCTGAGAGAGATTGTAGGTGCTTAAACAAAGCCACTGAATCCAAAGACCATACTGAGTGACTGATGCACAACTTCACCAACTGGTGTTTACAGCTGAAATATTTCTGAAATGTTTGCTGTGTATGTGAACCACAACAAACTTTCTATTGCCTATGTAAACAAAATCCTCTGCAATCCTGTACATCTGCACAACAGATACCAGGAAATATCCATATTCATGGAGGTAATCGAACATTATTTTCAGTTAGCCATTTAAATGTAGAAAAGCCATTTAGTAGAAAAGCTGAATTTAAATCCAGGCACAAGGATTTTCTAAACAGGGTGACAATAGAAATTCTGCAATGTACTTAAACCTAGGTCATTTGTATTCCTGGAAGTATCACAGTTTTCTGGGCTTCCTAAAAGTGTGATGTGTATCTCTGTTTCCCACATGCATTACTCCATAGACACAAATCATCTGTTAAAATAGGCTCTGTAATACTCCGTGAAGCAGCTCTGTATCTGAAATGTTTGTTTTGGCATTTGTGCTCTGGGCAGATGTGCGGGAGGATGGGGTGATGGCTGTCCAAGGGGCCTGTGACACTTGGGGACAAGTAAGTAAAATCAAGACATTTGTGAGGTAAAAGTCTACTCTCCCAATCCTCTCATCTTCTATAAAGACAAGTGGATCAACAAATCTGGGTGACAGGAATAACCGCATACATGCATGTGTGTTATGTGCATCCACATTACTTCAGCCCCAGGACCTTTGCTTTGACACTTCCAGAAGCTTTTCTGCTCTAGTATTAAGCAGCACAGCACAATGATTACTTTCACAGTAATCACAGCAAAAAAAGAGGCAGGCGTAGGACACAGAAGATTGCTGCCCTGACCCCTGGGGACCATTTGTCCAAACCAAAGAGACAGTGCTGGGATAAGGATGTGCAGTGGCATGCTTTGGAGTGCTTTGCCAGCAGCTAAAGCCAAACTCTTCTGATGCAAATTGCTTGAGGAACAAGCTGCCCAAAGCCAGGTATAAGTCTGCTGCTTAGCCCAGGATCTTTCCTTTGGGGATGTAGGCATTGGTACAGTTAACAGGCAAATGTCACACAGGGACCAAAGAAGAGGAATTCTCATAGTATTGTGTTTTTAATTCAGTCATCCTGTGAGCTCTCCATTGAATAAAACAGGACATCGCAGATATTCAATCCTTTATTACTTAGAGGAACTTCCTAGCCCATTGGAAACTTGAAAAAAATCTCACCTGATCCCCACACTGGTGCCTGGTACTATTGCAGTGATTGTAGCTGGACTTGGATTTTTGACAAAAGATAAATTGTGAGCTGGAGTCAAGGAGGCACCAGCCAGTGCTACCAGAAATTACTTGCTGCAGCTATGTTAGAGGGGTGAGTAGCTGGTGTTCCATGCATTGGGCTTGGAGTGAAGCAGGCAGTAATCTGCTCCTTGTTCTGTCCACCAATTCAGCAAACTTCTGGAAATAATTTTTTCATGTTATTCTCTGTATGCACAGGCCAGAGGAAGCCAGGCATGAGAAGGGCAGTGTTCCTTTGTAATATGGTGAAAAAAAGCCAGAAGTTAAGTAAAAAGTTGCACTTTGCATGTGGATTTTCAAAAAATCCCAATTCAGCAATGGCAGTAGGGACTGTGAGAGAAGATAATAGCTTTCTGTTCCCAGATGGCCTTTAGCTGATTGGCACTTGAGTATGCATGGTTGGTAAGGTGCACTATTTTAGTTTTTTCTTTACATTTCATCCAACTGTGCTTCGAAGGTAGATAGTTATCAGCATCAGTAGGAGTTGCAAGCAGCAAGGAATGGCATAGTTCAGTGTGCTTCTGCTTTGAGATGGTGCTGTGGAATTACTGTTTAGCAATCCAGAGGCTCACTGCATCACCAATATTTAACATGTTCAATTACCACAATCTTTGTAATTTATCGTAGGATATTATTCATCGGTAATGTACCTGAAACAAGAACAACAAAGAAAGCAGTGAAGAGCTTTGTAGCTCTCGTTTTTCCCCATGAAAGGGATTTTCTGTGCATGACAGATATTATACTCCTTATAGAAATGGTAACAAACTAACAAAATGCAGATCTGTTGAATGCAGTAAATCATTGTCAATAGCATACATACACCAAGGCACAAATCTCCATGAAAAGTCCTTATCGTTAAGAAGCAATTCCTGTAACAATGTTTTTTTTTTTGACTTGTGATAGTCCCACGCACCTACTTATGTAGACATTCCAGACGTGAAATTACCTGAAATTGGACAGATGTCTATTCAAAATAAACATTCAGAGCTTACAGAAAGAGAGAAAAATTAGGAATTACTCTACAGTCTGCAGCAGTCAGCCCTGAAAATAACATAGCAGGGGTTGGAAAGCATAGTTCAAGTTAATAGCTTCTCTATTGTAGGCTTCAGAGTGGCACAGACTCTTCCTTTTGAAAGGACCAAAGAGGAACGTAGTCTCCCTGCGCACCCTCCAGTTGCGCCATTGCATAAGTGCTGCTACTTGAGCCTTTGTTAGCTCTTTTAGAAGTGTGCCGTGTTTGAGAGAGCATCTCGGTAAGAAGGTGGCAGTGAGACAGGATTTCATTTACGTGTCCCCCGAGCACAGGTGCATGCTCTGCTTTGCTGTCCCATCCAGCCTTTTTTTGGTGAATGCAGCGACCAAAATTAATCAGGGAAGTGGGCTGGGTTTTTTTTACTTTGCATTTGTTTTGGTTACTTTACTCTCCGTTCTTACTCGGCTGTTTTTCTTTCTTCCCGTATTCCCCCCTCGCCCTCCTTATCTCTACTGATGATTAAGTATTGGAGGGAGCACCTGATGTGCCTTTTCCGCAGGCTGGAGCCCGCCCCGCAGGCAGCAGAGCCCCCGCCGTGGCTGTGGCAAGTGCCCTGCAGTCCCTTGCCGTGCCCCCTGCCTGGTGCTTCTTGCCCTGCCTCTCTCTGTGGGGTGGTGCGCACGAAGTCAGGCGCCCACCCTGCTGCTCCCGTGCTTGCCAGAGCTATAGCCAGTGAGTGGCAAATGGTATTATTCCTGGTGTGGAAATGGGCTCATCTCTCTTCCATCCCCGTGCCCGGAGTGGAGAGTGTGTGAGGAAATGGCAAGTACTGTAACTCAGATCTGAGCCAGTGAACCCCATATGCCAGGTGATGTGCTAAGTTGATTTGGTACATTCAAGGCTGCTGAAATCAGTATCTGCAAAATGAGCTCCCACTTCTCACCTTTCCTAACAATGCATCTATTTCTGTATTCTTGTAGTTTTAGTTAATAATGCAGTCATATCAAATGTAAGTGTGCAATTGAGCTGGTCACAGGTCCAGCCTGAGAGAAGGCTCTTAGTGCCTCTAGAGCAGAAATGCAGGGAAGAAATTGGAGTAGCTTCTGTGGGCTACTCAGCTCTCCTCTGTCTATGAGCTAACCCACAAAGCACAAAAGCAATCTCCACAATGCCCTAATGTGAAAGCACAATCTCAGTTGGGCAGCTCTTGGGATTTGAAATGCACTTGCCAAGTTTACCCAAGTTTCTCGGTGATTTATACAGTGCTAGTAGAGAAAGAGCAAAGGGGAATGGGGCTCCATCAGCGAGCAGCATGGTGTTGTGGGGCTCAAGTCATTGCTCCTTTCTTCACACATGGCCTGTAGTTTGGTATTGAAGTTTTAGCAACAATTAAGAAAATAGGAGATGAAATGCCTTGCAGAAGGGTTCATGACCACTGATTTTTGAGACAGGGAATTGTGTAAGTAAGAAGCTTTTTTAAGCCTTTGGAGATTATTTTATACTACTTAGCTTGTGGTGCATGTTCTCACTACATGTTGCTGTCAATCCTGTGCCAGAGTAGCATGTGGGCACTGAGAGATGATCATACACCATGTTCAAAATTGACTCCACATCTTCTCCTAGCTTAACATGAATACACAGACCTGCTAATTTTACTGTAAGTACTGAGATAGACCAAAACAATCAACCAAGCCAGCCACGAACCAGTTTAAAGAGCTTAGAAATGAAGTGCTTTATGGCAAAGGCTTTAGCTGCTTGCACCCAGTTATCCATAAGCCTAGCTAGAGGATCTCTGAGATGTTCCATGTGACTATGAAAAGTACACAATGTCATGGCATAAATAGAGGCAGTCAAATAGTGATAATACCTGGATGTCCAAGGACAGAAAGACTCTGAAGACCACTTGAGAGCCTTTTTGGTATACTAACCTGTATCCAGGATCTCCATGGGGAAGCCACATGCCTAACAAATGTGAGTGCAGAAATTGAATATTTTACATGCAGCTACAAAGCAGAAGCACCATCTGGTCTAAAAGCAAATACCTGCTAGATCTGGGAGCCAAGGAGAAATATCCCAGTACTATAGTATCTCCACTACAAGGAGAAATAACTCATTACTCTTAACTATGTGAGAACTGTGTTTCAGGCAGGATTTATGCCAAATCATCGAGCATCAGGAGGGATGAAAACAAGCCAAATCCAAGCAGGCTCATTTCAGAGGTACACACAGCCTCCAGCACACCATAGTTTGAGAGAAAGTCTACCATTTTTGCATATGACAAGAAAATACTTGTATTAGGGATGGCATTAAGAACTGAGCTGCTTTACTGGTGATCAACGGCCAGGGAGCTGGCCCGTGAAACAGAAGCCTCTCAGTTGGATGGTAGGGAGTGTGTGACATGGAGGGAAAATCAAAGCTGCCTTTTAGTTATCTTTCCTTTAGCCTTTTTTCTTAATACTAAATAGGTATATTATCAATGCAGTACTCATGCAAGGTTTGTGCCATGCTGGTGGTTTGGAAGTTACCAGTGAAGTTATTGCCATGAACACCAGGGCATTGATTCAGCCCATTCACACTCCCTCCCCTCTCTCTCAGCTTTCGTCCATCACCAGTTTTAAACCATATAAATGAGTTGTAATGCCAGTCATGTCAGCAACACAGATGTTTGCAATAAGCACGCAGCTGAGAAGTGTAAAGTGAAGATTAATGTATCATTAGTATGCATAAGTAAACTTTTGTGGGACATTTGTCAGATCAAGCTGAATTGCATTGAATCTGTCTTTCCAGATTACAAATGTCTTGTATTAAAGTAACAGGTCTAAGAAGACTGGGGAAATATCCTACTCTGATTGCTCACTGTAAATATTTTAGTGCAGAAACTTTGTCCAGTATGTTCTCTGTCTTGGCTTTGGAAATAAAAGCTTAGGTAAAAGCTCTATTATTCCCAGTCTGAGACCTCATTGTGGGAGAGGCTTACAGATCCTTTCCTATCAGGGAGTGGTTCCTAAGAGTTATCAACTACTGCATCTGTGACAAGATGCTAAAGTGATATATAGATGTGTTCCTTCATTTGTTTTTAAGTTGCTCTTAAACACATTTTCTCTGTAGCAATGTTTCAGCCAAACAAGACAGGAAGGTAGATTATTTTTTTTTGCCTTTAAACTACTGAACATTTTTAAAAGTGAGCTATGCTTCAGTGTTTTTTGGCACAATGAATTCATCTTAATGTGGAGTACATGACAAAAAAGTGCTATGCTTTCTATAAAGATCTTAAGGAGAATGACTGAGCCCCAGTACCACATTGTAAATTAACTATTGTCCTTTGTCAGAATCGAGTGTGCCCTGTCATGTCAAATAACCACAGCTGGCATCCTGTCTATGAGCATGACCCCCGTTCATTTTATTCACCCAGCAGTGAATAATTCATATAGCAAGTTTTACCCTGGGCAAAATACACTGACATCGAGTCACTAAACTATAGTCATTCACAGAACAAAATAGTTATTCATGCTTTCAATGTGAACCATTAAATCTTGCCAATTAAATTTGAGAATGAATGAAATTAATTCATTTAACATCATCAGAGCTCACAACATTGTTGTGTGCTTACTGTGCTTTGCTTTACTTTTCCCCCTTTTTTTTTTTTTTTTCAAATTCTACCTGGAAACTGATAGGTTTTAGTAAGTCCTGTCCAGGGGAAGAACTTTGCAGGAAATAAGGTAATTCCTAAGTTGTGGTGTGGCTCCCTCAACTTACATTGTTCAAAATCAATTACTAGATAGTAATGTGGTTATCAATAGCATTTTATGCAACTAAGCAAGCAGTGATTGCTCCCAAGAAGCTGTCCTTGCTTCCTGATGTGTACCAGGGCAGAGTGTGTTGTCTACCAAGACCAAGGGGATGTGCCTGGAGCAGGATCTTACATTTCCCCTTGGTGGTGGCTCCTGTGCTGCTAGGGGCTGGGAGATGAGGTGGAGAGAGAGCAGCCAAGCCCTCCTGCTTCCTGTGAGACCCTGCCTGGCACATTGCTCCTGGGTAATAAATAGGTAACAGTGCTGCTCAGATGGCAGAGGAGCACATGCAAGTGAGGAGGAGGACATGAGACAGGAGGGGATTACTGTGGTGGTTCTTGCAAAGCTTGATTTTTGATGAGGAGGGAAGAAGCCAGTCAGGGAAGTGATTTTTTTGTGAGGAGCTGCTAAAAGCTTCCTCCCTGCCTAGCAAAACTAATCGCTGTCTGGCTCTGAGAATAGGCCCACTGCTAAGCCAATTAGAAAAGCTGGTAATGCCACTATGATAAAGTATTTAAGAAAGACACAACTGTGGGAGGCTCTCTCTCTTTTTTTACATCCGAGGGGTGGTGAGGGCCATGCCGCTGGGCCCGGCCCTGCAGCCAGTGCCGGAGGTGGCCCCAAGGCGAGAGCGGCCACAGCCAGGCACGGCCGTGTGGCTGCTGCCATCTTGGCACGGCCAGCAATGGGATTTGCCTGCCTGGCCACTTCTACCCTGCTGCACCACAAGCAGGAGGGCAAAAGGGGTGGCAGCAGCTCCTTCTTTTCAGCAACCCCCATGAGGAGGTGCTGAATGGAGCCATGGCAGCCTGTGTGACTTGCACAGTGCCAGTGGGGACCACGTGATCAGCAATGGAAGGCACAGTGAGCAATTCCTCAATGCAGAGCCCAGATGAGAGCAACCTTTCAATGCTGCAGAACTCTATAAAAACTTTTCAATTGATAGAATTCGAGAACAGATGAACCTATGGACACTAATTCTCTCCTGAGTCAGAGAAAAGAAAAAGGTGAAAACACATGAGGAGAACAACATGGTAACACTAAGGTTGGTGCAAAGGAGGGGTGGGGAGGAGGAGGTGCTCCAGGCCTTGGAGCTGAAATTCTTCTGCAAGCTGTGGTGAAGACTGTAAAACAGCATACTGTTTCCCTGTAATTCATTAAGGGAAATTCACCTGCAGCCCATGAGAAAAAGTTGCTCGTGCTGAATTGTGTGGATGCTGAGAAGCTGTGATCTCGTGAGAGGCTTGAACAGAGAGATAGAACCTTTGTTTCCAGAGACAGAGGAAGAGGAACCCTTGCTTTTATACTGGAACAGCTCATCCTTAAAAGACTGTACCTCATGAACCAAATGGTCCTTGAAAAAACAGTTGTGGGAATCCTGCTTTGCCCGTGGGTAAAACTCATGTTGCAGCAGGTTANTTACCTCAACTCATGAACCCCTTTTTAATTGTTTTTTCCCCCTCTGCTCAACTATAGAAGAGGAGAATGAGTAAATGATTTCTTTGTGGGTGCAGTGGCATTTAGCCAGTGTCAAACCTGCAAAAATTGCACAGATTCCTGTTACCATCAACTCAAACTTCATTGTTGTTGTTCCCTTCCAAGAAAGAAAGTGGTCCCTGTGTGCTGGTGGTAGCTCTTTGTGGTTGTCACCACGTAACCACAAGGACACAGGAGGATGAGAGCCCTCACAGCCCTGGCTGGTAGGCATTGGCAGGAAGCTCTCAGGGCTCTCCCAAAGGCCTTGGGAGGGATTTGTGAGCGTTTCCTCAAAATGCTGTTTCTTACAGGAAGAAAATGTTTCCATTGGAGGTTTATTGCAAGATGATAAGCCAAGGAAGTGAATTTTCCTCTGCCATGAACAAAGGAGCTGGTGGATGGGTGGTGTTGGTGCAGTCCTGCTTAGTCATGTGGGGAGGAGATTGGATTGTTAAACCTCCAAGTGTGGTCACTCAGTCCTTTCAAAGCCTGAGGTGGGATGGGAGTGGCAGCCAGTTAGGAGGAGTTAATAATTGACTCTTTTTTGAGTGAAGGATGTACTAACAGTATTTGCACTGCAGGCTCTCTCCCTTTTCAGCATAACTGCTTTAACCTGTTGTGTGCTGGTTATTTCAGGGATGATGGGTATCCATGACCTCACGGAAGGAGCGTATTCTGGTTGTGAAGAGATTGGTGTGTGTTCTTTCGCTCTGTGGCTGACAACTTTTTTTCCCAGCCTGCAGTAGCCTGTATGCCCATGTGCATCCCTTGGCTATTTCAGTCAGGCTCCAACAGGCTGTATAGTCTGAGGCCCTTCACATTTTCTGGTTTTTGCTCAATTACTGGATTTTTTTTTTTTTTTTTTGATCAGTTTTTGGTTTTCCTCCCAGATGTGTTTAAGTTACTTGTTTGGAAAACAGCAACGGAAAGATGCAAGAAAAAGTGTGGTTACCTTGCACCTACCTACAAGCTGTAGTCCTGGTGTTAGCAATTCAGCTGAAGCAGGTTAGATCCCTTACTGCCACCACTCATCCTGCTCTATGTTCAATGTCAAGTGTCAAATTTGGTATAAAATCTTGAGAGTCTTCCAAGCTGGCTAGTTCACTTCTGAGATGATTTGCAAAATAATAAACTGAAAACAAAATAATTAGCTGAAAACTACTTATCTTAACCTCCTGGAAAAATAGATCATGTTCCAAAACACCTGCTTCCTTCTTCAAAATCACAGCTTGTGATCTGTGTAATGTAACACTGACAAATCCACATTGCTGCTTTTATTATAATTAGAGCTCTGCATGTTGTGGCAGCCACTGTGCAAGGCCTGCTCCGTATTTGTGAAAAAGTGAGGTAGGCAGAGACAGTGGAGAGGGTTGGATTTGGAGCTGGACACCACGTGGAATGGTCACACGGAGACAGGACACTACCGTCATAGACTCCAGTGGCTTCTTCCCCTCAGAATGGTACAGCAGAATTGTGCAAAGCTGGTCTGTGTCTGTGTCTGATGCCCTGGACAGGTGGTCTCAGCTCTGTGAGCCCTTGTGCCTCGATGTGTACCGTCACTGCAGGAGCTCAGGTGTTGGGTCCAGGTTATCTAACGGGTGTGACTAATCCAGCCTGGTTTACTTTGGGTCGCAGTTCACCCAGAAAAGCTCCCCTGGGAGCTGCAGGGAGCAAGGAGATGCATGCGCATGGTTCCAGGCTTCCCCATGTCCCCTCTCACCCCTCATTCCTTGCTGCCAGTGCCCATCCATGGGAGATGGTAGTCCTTTGGTGCCACCTTCTCAATGGGATGCAGGCAGAGGGGCTCTGAGGAGGCTCTAGCAGAGACAGGAGCTTCTAACTGGGCTCTCACTGGATCTTAGCGTGCATGTTGGTGATCCATAAACTGAACCAAACAGAATACAAATCCCTCTCCTCCAGTGATCCACTTGCAAGAGGAGTTATGTGCCTGTATGGGAAATTCTGGGCAAAGTGCAGCTTGTGTGAGTTATCTGAGGGCACGGGCTCTGTGTAGTCAGTATTATTTTCAGGTAATTTTTAAGGGTAAGGGGTATGTGAGCTCTGGATAATTGTTATTTTTTAAACAGTAAAATTGTACTGTAACTCATTTGCATTTTAGTAAACTGGCTTTCTGTCTCTTTTTCCTTGAAATTGCTCTGGTTTCCCTCCAAAAATCATGCTGGTAAAGAGAAGAGCCGCTGCCCTCTCTTGATGGCAGGCTCTGCTTCATCTTCTGTGAGGAAGAGTCTGAGGAATTTCTGTGGCTGGCAAAAGAAGGCATGGCAAGAGACAGTGACTAAACATTAAAACTAGACAAATTCAGGATCAATAAAGGTAAACATTTTTCACAGTGGGCAGCTTTAACGATGGGAGCAATTTTTGTAGGGATTTGGTGGCTTTCTGGTCATTTCAAGGCTTTAAATCAAGCCTGCAGGTACTTTGATACGTTTTTAGCAGAACTTGCAGACTTGATTCACAATTGCCTGAATGAGGTTTTTTGGTCTGTTTTGTACAGCTGGACAGAGCAGATGGTCAGAAAAAGATCTCCCTAAGAGATCTGTGTTTAAATAACCAAACAAACAACCCCCTTGAAAGTGATATCGACACATACAGATGGATGAAAATTACAAGTCCTTAGCAATACTAGAAGAGGAAATGTTTGTGTCTGCTCTAACTGACCCATTTTTGGTATTCCAGATGCAGGCTAATTTGCGGAGAAAAGTGGTAAACTGTTCATGCTGAGGACAATGTTAAGATGTGGCACTTGTTGGGGGAATGACCCCAACAGCCTACAGCCCCCGTGGTGTTGACAGGAGCAGTCCCTGGTGCTTCCTGACTTTTGGATTCCCACCTGACTTTTGGATTCCCTGCTATCTCTGGTTCCGGACTTTTGGATTCCCACCCATGCCTGAGTGAGGTGCTACGGGTCTCTGAGCACCCATGCCTGGAGGGGTGCAGAGCAAGGCAGCATGTGGGGAGGCTGGGCTTCTCTTTAAACCCAGCTACCCACCCTGGGTCTGTCTGTACAGCTCTCTGGGTGCTTGCATCAGGCCCCTCTCCCCTGACAGCCAACCTGGGAAGGCCTCAGCCGTCCCAGAGAATGTCAGTGAACAGTTGGAGCTCTTCATTAGAGAAAACCTAATTAGACATTTATTATTTATGTGATTTTACATTAATGGCCTGGCAACAAGATTTATTTCTCAACTTATTTGTTTCACAATGTAGTCTCTCCAGCAATCAATTGATATTTGGTTAGCTTAATAACTATCTTGTTAAAATTAAATTAAATGCTACTCTGATTTAACTGTATTAAAATAAATGTTGTCATTGTTAATGAAATGCAAATAACTATTTAAATTGTGGCAGTGCTTCATTGAGTTGCCACTGTTGGATGGAAGGGTATTGAAGAACATGCCAGTGTTCTGGGGGATGACAGGAAGTGCTGAGAGCTGGAACCCCTGCCAACACCAGCAGGGCAAATGGAAGCTTCCCCACAGCTCCTGCAGGTCCTGGATGATAACTGCAGTGGTGTATGAAAGCAGTTCCTCTGTTAGGACAGGACAGGACAGGACAGGACAGGACAGGACAGGACAGGACAGGACAGGATAGGATAGGATAGGATAGGATAGGATAGGATAGGATAGGATAGGATAGTCTTACAACTTTCACTATCTGACATGCCCAATGGGCTAGGAATTAAAACACTCATGCTATGAGCATCTAAAAGCAAATGGAGGTCCCTAGTGTCTAAATAAATACCAGTGAGTTAAAATGAGGGATCCTTGAGCTTTCCCTGCAAAACCTGACAGAACATTGGTCTCTGTGTTACTCGTTTCCTTGCACTGTGTGTTCCCATGCACGGAGGCCTGAGCCCACTGCCTTGGCAGACATGGATAGAGGCAGGGATAGCAAGAGGACTCCTCTGCAGGTTCCTGCTCTGCAAGTGCCTGCCCCCTCACCTCCTTATAACACCCCCTACCTCTGGCAGATAGCAAGCATAGACATGGAAAAAGGAATCAGTTTGGGCTGCAGATAAGGATTATGAGCACACAAAGCAGCTCACTTGCCTCTGCTGCTCCTTAGGTCTGAGGAGAAGTCCCTGGGTGCAGGTGGGAAGTTGCCACACACCAGCAGACTGGACCTCTGCAGACCTTTCCATCCCTGTAGATGGAAAGAATGATGCCCATACAAAAGTTAAAATGTGCCCAGAGCTTTCCACTGATATGGGTGCCTACAGGAAATAGTAGAAACAGCAGCTAAAGTTAGCTAGGGTCATTAGGAGAGAAGTGCTGATGTGTTGCCAAAGCTTTAAGGTGAAACTGTGCAATCTGAAATGCGTGGTGGGTAGAGTTGATCCAGCTTTCTTTGTAGTGGGTATAAAACCACTTGTGACTGCAGCAGGAGCCAGGGCAGGGCAGAGACAGAGGTGAATGCAAAGGTTGACTTGCACAAGTAGGGTCAGGTGTACCATCCCTGCATTCAGAGGGGTCTGTGTGCTGCCCAGAACAATGGAGCAAATTAAAGCAATGGTGCTGCACAAGCAACTGGTCTTGTCTTTTGTTTAAATGTGCAAATAAATTGTTCATTTATATCACTAGTGGTCAAATTGGTATGCACAAGTCCTTTTTACTGAGTTACAAGTACTGCAAGAACAGTTGCCTGTAAAAAGTTGGATCAATGCCTGCAGAGAAATCCTTGTAATAACTTAGGTCCAAAAAAGGATTGGCCTCAGAGTCTTTCTCTCTGAAAGCATGAGCACATCCAGGCATTTAATATTTACACAAACATGTAAGCAGTTAACTTGGGAAGCAAAGAGCAATCTTCTAAAACAAGCCATGCAGCAGTTTGTAACACTTGTATTTTAGCTCATGTGTTACCAGTTATTGACACATGTGCAAGGAGCACACGTGTATGCTTTAGGGAGGCATTATTCAAGATGAAGTACTGTACTGGATCTGCACTACCTTCACAGTTCAAATATACATGCGTTTCAACACAGGCATAAATTAAAAAAAATATTATTTTATTTTCATTTCTGGATATAATGATGCAACAGATCTAGGACTGGGGGATATAATAGATAAAATTAAGAATGAGAGGAAAAAAGAGGAGTCAAGTTTAGCTCAGTATGAAGTGTGCAAAGATGAAGACTTGGTGTGGTTTTTAATAAACTTAGATGAGCAACATATGATGCCTTGTGTTATATTAATCTCCAGTACTTGATGTTTCACGTAATTTTCCAGCAGCTTTCATTTATTGAATTCCCTGCTTAGATTTTTAGTGAAAAGCAAAGAAGATTATGAAACATCCCGGTTTTAATTCTAATTTAATTGCATACAATTAGCTAAATACATCATTTGCTGCAACTCCAGTTAATACATAGTTAAATGTAATTCTTACAGTAGTGTGCCAAATGGCATATTAATAATATTTGATATCATTAGCATCTGACTGCAAAAATATTTGCATACATTTATCGGGATGTGTTATGATGCATTTCTGCATTGGTTGACTATGCAGGTGACTAAGAATTATGAAATCATTCTCAACCCCTACCCTGGATTTTAAAGCTTCCAGATTTGTTTGTTTATTTTAGAAAATAATACAGTCAAGTCCCTGACACTATTTTTGTGATGTGGTTTTCTAGAATAAGTGCATTCAGCCTTATTCCTGTCCAGACTACACTTCTGTAGTTATAGCTGAATCTCAGTTCCCTGAAATTTGGTTTCTTTATTCTTCTCTCCTTTTTAGTCTGCCAAGAATGATGAGGGGAAAATTGATCCTGCCCTGAGGATGAGGGACTGGAGTAAATGATCTCTATGGGGCCTTTCCAACCCTGTTTTCCTTTGATCCTGTAGAGTTTGGAGCTGTCATACACCCAGCCGGATCACGGTGGAGTAAAAGCAAGCCGGCGTCCACATTTGGCTGCTACATCTGTACTGAGAAAAAGAGAGTAGTGCAGCTCCAGCCATCACTCAGTGGTTTTATAAAGATTGTGCTGGTGAGACAGGGAAATATAGGGCTCTCTCCTGGCTTGGGTGTTACTGCCACTGCCCTGACGATTCAGTACTGGATTGAACCCCTAGCCTCCGGGCTTTTCACTGAGTCCTGAGATTCTCATTGCCTCCAAGCTGGAGGGGGCTGCTGTGGTTCCTGTGCTGAATGCCCTTGGCTGCAGGGCCTGGAACATATGGCATTAGCCAGTAATACACTGTGCTGCAGTTGCAGAGAAGTTGGAAGTGTTGGCTGGTGTTGTGCAGCACAGCAAACCAGCAGCAGCTTGTGCCAAGATGTGCCAGCCAGCAGCGTGCTGGAAATATCAGGATATTGCAAGAGAGACTTGAGGTTCTAGATTTCATCCTGGGTTTGAACTTTGTCTCATCTAGCTCTAGGGATGGCTCACTTCAGGGCTTTGGTCTAGCCCAAAAACAATGACAGGAAGCATTTGCTAACTTGAAATTATGTTTGGCTTTCTAGGGCCAGCCAGTATCTGGGCTTGCCTTTCCAGGGCTACAAGTACTTCCAGGTGTCTGGGGTAGACCCATATGTAAAAACATCTTTTTCAAGACTAATAGTGCTCTGCCACTTGTCTGCAGTGTGGAAGCAAAAACAAACAGGAAACCTTAGGGATGAGGGTCAGGCAGAAACATAGGTTCTGGCAACTGGTTGGAAACTTTTAATAATAATGACTAATTTAGAAGAAACAAAATGAGGTGTTACTTTAGTTGTAGTGCCAAGTTCTGGGCTGAGTGGCCTGGAGGCTGGACTTCCTAGATGTGATGAGCAGAAGCTGCAGCAAAGCAGTAGTAGTCTGTATTTATGCAATACTGTGACACTGTGATTTGCTTTGAAAATAAATACAAGTTGCTGCAACTCAAGAAATGCACAAACTGTGCCCCAGAGCTGCCTTTACTTTTCTCAGGGATCACCTCTGAAAAGAGGGGAGTTTAATCTGTGTTTTTCCAGGAGTCTTTGGGCTGGATACCTGTGTCTCTACTGGTGGTAACCCCAGGCAGGCAGAGGCTGTGAAGGCTGTTTGACAGCTGTGGGGCACAATGATGAGCTCACAGAGGCAGAGCAATTGCTTCAGGTTTTATTGTGTCCTTCTGGATTGTTGTTCAAAAGTACACTTACAGGACACTTGTGGAGGGTTTCTTTATTTCTTTCCTTCTTTCTTTGTCTCTTTTAGTGTCTTGAGACAAAGCTGTTTAGCAACAGAGCTTAACGGAGTGGAAAGTAACAGCAAAGAGCGAGTAGAGAGAGGTGAGGTGAGCATGAACTGATTTCCGCAGTCTTTGACAGTTCATCTGGTGGGAATAATGAGTAATTTATGTAGTATTCCCCACTTCAGATTATCAAGTGGCTAGACTGAAGCTGGGAAACACTCCAGGTCCAAATCGGATACAACAAAGGGGATATTTGTAGTCCTTTGTGTATTCCTGTATTTTACTCATTTTTATTAATTTCCTGATACTGAAAGTATTTAGGGGGGTCTGGGAGGGAAGACAAAGTTTCACATCCCACACTCTGTCCTGGTGATAGTCGCTTGGGGTGTTGGGATCAGCACATTCATGGCAGGCCTGTGAGGCTGCACTGTGAGGTTCGGATGAGATTCAGTCTGCAACTGAATCTGTCATTTCCTTGATTGAGTCCACCACCGACCAGTGAGGAGAAACTGAAGAAATAAAGTGTTTAGGTTTAGTTTACCAGTAGGGAAGGGTCACTGTGAAATACCACCAAATAATTTGCTGGTCTAGAAGCAAGTCAGCCTCTTCAGATCTGACTGACATGCAGCTAGTTCTGCTTTGTCCCAGAATCTGGGCTAACAGAGGATGGCTGCCTCCTTGGTAGAAAGCACAGAAAGGGCAAAACTGGAGTCCCCATGCCTGCAGTCTCAGTCTATACAGCAGCTCCTCCCCAGCTGTGTCTGGAAAACAGCCTGAATTCGTAACCTAGTGGCAGAGTGTGCAGTCCCAACTCAGAGTCAGCATCGCTACGGGTGTCTTGTCCTGCCCTAGGGAAGCATGAAGGTCAGAGAAGAACTTGGCCAGGGATATAACTTCTCCTAGCTGGTCAGGGCCTGCTGAAGACAAGTTCTCATCTTGGAGCCATTCAAAGAAGGCAATTAAATCTCTGTAAATTCAGAAAACAGTGTTTTCCTTGAAAAGCTCCAGAAAAATGCTAAGGGGGAATATGGTCCAGATGATTATAGAAGCTGACCCCATCAGCTGCTGTTGCTGAAACGGTCATCTCAGCCTCATCCCTACTCACAGTGCAACTACTGTGTAGTGGAGATACTTACATGGGTCGGGATGATGCTCTGTGGCCTGAACATGCCGGGGGAGCTGGAGTGACCTGTTCAGACCCCTGGGAGTGCTGCATCTGCCTGAGTCATGCTGGCCCTTCTCATTCTTTGGAAGCGTTTATGCAGCTGGGTTTTGGTTGCCTAAAGACAAATGATACACAGTAGACTGGGAAATGTCTCCAAAATTCCAAACAAACCCCTTAGAGGTCTTTTCCTATTGCAACAATTCTAGTATAAGGGGTTAGCATAACTTTGTTGGTGGGGGGCAGAAAGGGATTTTGGCTGGCAGCATATTTTGCCTGTTTTGCTGCTAATGAAATCATATGCTACTGTAACACTTAAGGCATATTACCTTACAGATTGTAAATAATTTTTTTGGGTAACTATAAAACAAATTTAAACGTGTCCTACTTTATTTATATGAGCTAGGATTATTGGAAGTAGTGTTACTTTTCCATTGGAAATCTTTATAGCAAATTGAACATTTCTGTTAGTTTCTGAACACGTATGTCCTTGAAAAAAATATGCCATCAGCTCCTCTGAGCAGCCTGATACTCTCCAACTGCAATCCTTTTATGCCATTGCACCCATCTTTTGTTGACAACATTACTCGCTCTGGTTTTATACTAGTATGTCTAGAAATAGAATTAGGTTTTCTACCTGCAGTCGGCATTATTCGGCATTAATCCTCTTTGGCAGCAGGAGCAGCCAGCTCGCTGCCAGCTGCTGGAAGGTCTCTGCAAAGCACTGGAGTTGGTGTCAGTTTTAGAAGTTGAAAATGCACACAGTGTTCAACAGAGAGCTATCCTAAGTTTCTTTATATGAGTGAGCACACTCAACATTTAAGACAGCTCTTAGGATGGGCCCTCTGTACTCCCATGAGCATTTGGTAGCTGCTAAGAGACGAAAACGAAAGGGAATAATCACTTTTTACCATTCTTATGGCAATTTACTGTGCTAGCATCTCAATATTTCAGTTTGTCTGTAAAATGGACAAATTGCTCACCTGGACACTCCCTGACCTGACCACAGAGTAATGAAGCTTATCTAATATCCTGCAATGACAATGTATTTGTAGCAACTGTCATCAAAAGAGCTGAAAGTGTTCAAAGGGGAAATTGTTATTCTATTTTTGTGAGTGGGGGGAGTGAAACAGAGAATGGTGATGACCTGTCAGAAGGGGCAAGGAGCCAGGGTTCCTGACTCTCCCTGCTTCTCCTTTGGGGCATTAGGTGTGAAGTCAGGAGAAGCAGTAGGGACAGTGCCATAACACAGGAGTCTTGTATCACTTCAAATACTGTGGCTCTGTAAGCAGCACATATCTCGAGGATGTTGGCTTGCCTGTGTGCAGGAGTAGCTCCTGCAGAGCCTCCTTGGGGCTTTGTGGGTGAGATCACTTGAATTTTCCCTGCTGCATCTGGACTGGGTCTGTCTATCATAAGAAGAGAAATATTCACAGTTCTCTCCTCTAGAATGTAATATTAAGATTTTCATAATGCTGTTGCTTGTAAATGCTTCCTTACCTTGTTTTCCTTTTATCAATATAAATCTATTTTTTCTCTCCTTTTTAAGTAAAAGGCTAGTATTTCTTTCCATTCTACACAAGCTAAGCCTAGAATACCTGCAGTTAGCTGAAACACTGCTAACAAAACCTCTACATTTTACGGAGCTGGAGGCAAGATGATGTAAAATTCAAATATAAGTATATGAAAGCCAAGCTAGCCTTTGGATAGATATGGATAATTATTTTTGTCCCATAAAAGACTGGTAGTTCATACTGTTTTTCATACTTTAGTTGCTGGGATTTCATACCAATTATGGTATTTATTTAAAATAACAAGCAATGTGAGTCCATCCAGTTTCCAAGAACCCTATTGCCACAGTTCATTACAAGCTGTGATTAGTGACAAGATTACATTGTTAATCCTGTGTGCAGGTATTCTGAATATTAGACCTACCTTTTGTGTGTAGTTCTCCTTTCTGGTTACCTGGGAGTTGTCTCCTCAAATCTTTACCAACCAGAAATTTTACACTTGTAAAACAGACATGCTGTTCTGTTATAGTGAATCAATGGCTTTGCTCTCAGTCCTCTTTATGTGTGTTATTAAAAAGAAAAGATTTTCTACATACTGCATGAGTGTTGTTGCTGATTAAAAGTTTGCACTGGGGTTTGAACGGAATCCTCAGCACAAGAGAGAAGGTAAAAATTTGCTGACAACTCGCAACTTTATGTCACATTTCTTTGAAGGTGGAGGTGAGGGGGAAGACACGATGATGGATCTTGGTATGCTTTTGGAGAAGGATTTCATGATGGACTGGAGTTTGGTCTCCAGAACACTGAGTTTTATTTTCTAGTGCAAGCTGGTGTTGGCTTAGACTGTGTTCAGATGCTCAGCTAAATTTTTGGCCAACTTGTGATATAGATCTACTGTTCTGATTAGTTTGTAATATCCTTAGAATATGGCTTAACTTTCCCGCTAGCCCATACTTTCATTAAGAAATCATGTATTTAAACAGGGTTTACATCCAAAACTTATGGCTCCAGTTTCAAATTCTACAAGGACAAGTCAGCAATAGTCAGGTTTGCTGTGGCTCCTTGAAGGTGTAGGGCAGCCCATAGGACCCTGCAACAGCTGCAGAGGCTTGTTAAACAGCAAGGGCTTGTGGTCCTAGAGATTTGTCAGGTTAATTGACATGAGAAACACTTCAGTGTTTTAGGTGCAAGACGTGTAAATCACAGAAGGGTTTTGGTTTGTAAGGGTCCCTAGAGATCATTTAGTTCCAACTACCCTGCCATGTGCAAGGATACCACCCACTAGATCATGAATATAGAAGTAGGTATATCCAGACATGAAGTGGTTACCCTTTCTACTTAAATGCAGTCTTCAGAAATGTGTGCACTGCCCTGTACAATGGGTAGAACAGTCCCTTTGTGGAGCTCTGAAATACTGGGCTGTGAGTATGGTAGCAGGTGTTGTGGTTTGACACTGGCCCAACGTCAGGCACCCACTAGAGTCACTCACTCATCCTCCTCTGCCACAGCTGGACAGAGTAGAGGAAAAAAAAATTAGCAAACACTTCATGAGTGAGATAAGGACCAGGAAAAAACACTTCAAGGGAAAAACAGGCTCAACTTTTAAGGTTGCAAAGTAAATGTATTACTGACAGAAACAGAGGAGAATAATGAGAAGTAAAATAAGCCCTTAAAACACCTTTTTACCTGTAGTTCCTTCCTGCTGATAGTGTAGGGAGACAGGACGTGGGGGGTTTGGTCAGTTCATCACGGAGATTTTCTTCTGCTGCTCCAGGAGAGGAGTCCTTTCCCTGTGAGACCACAGGGTCTCTTCAATGAGAGACAGTTCTCTGTGAACATCTTCAGTGTGTGTCCACTCTAACGAGCAGCAGGCAAACCACACCTGCTGTAAACCTGAGTCCCTCCCATGGGCAGGCAGCCCTCACAAAATTGCTGCCGTGTGGGTCTCTCCTTCCGCAGGGTGCAGTACTCCAAGGACAGGTTGCTCCAGCCTGGGAGCAGGGCCCCCTCTCTCCAGTGGGTCTCCCACTGGATCACAGCCTCCTCCAGGCATCCACCTGCTCTGGCCTGAGCACCTCTCCCACAGGCTGTGGGTGGCTCTCTGCATCCCCCATGGATCCCCATGGGTTGTGGGTGGACCTCTGCATCCCCACTGATCCCCATGGCCTGCAGGGGCACAGCTGCTTCACCATGGTCTCACCAGGGCCTGCGGAGCAATCTTGGCTCTGGCACCTGGAGCACCTCCTCCCCCTCCTTCTGCACTGACCTTGGTGTCTCCATGTTGTTTCCCTCACATGTTCTCACCTTCTCTTCTTCTCTGGCTAGGAGCAAAAACCTTGTGACTTTGGTTTGATTTTCTTCTTAAATATATCATCACAGAGGTGTTACCAACCTCTCTCATTGGCCCAGTTTTGGCCAGCAGTATGTCCATATTCAGAGCCATCAGGGATTGGCTCTGCTGGACATGGTGGAAGCTTCCAGCAGCTTCTCACAGGATCCATCTCTGTTGCCCTCCTGCTACCAAAAACCAATACACAGGGAGAGCAGGATTTGCCACAGTAGTAAGACAATGCTCAAATGACAGGTTTGGGCTGTGTCCCTCACCAGAATTTATTTCCGATGGAAAGCTAATGCAGATAATCTAAACATGACACTATATTGCCACAAGATTGAGACAGTTTCAGTTCAAGTGAAAAGAAGCCCTCATTCTGAGCCCTGTATTAACATATTTTTCATTTCTTTCTTTCTTTCCAAGTTGACCAAACTGAAAGCAATCTGCCTCAAATTTCAGAGTCAAGATTTCGTGCCAAGATTAGCTGTAAAGTGGGTCAACTATTCAAAGCTGGTAATTTATGTGAATATGGGATTTGTACCAATTTGTTGTTATCAAAAATGACTAATGTTTCATAAAAACAAATTTCTGCTTGTGGATTGCTCTGAGAGTGGCAAATACTGCTTTTGTACCAGCATGTCACCCGGTGCTTATGGGTGACTGGTGACTTCATCCAGGCAGGCCTGCCTCCCTCCTTGGGCACCGGTGTTGAGGTGCAGAAAGGCAGGGCTGCCCTTGAAACAATCCAAGAAAGAATTGGAGTAATTTCTGGAGTGAAAGAGGAGCTATGCCAGATGGATAAAACCATTTTTTTAGGTCATCTGATGTTTTTAGAAAAATAAAAAAGAACTTTATATTACATAATTGCAACCATAAAGCCCCTCAAGACCTTCCTCAGGACAGGAGACAGATGTGTTGAACTGATCAGTGTGATAGTGAGAAGTTTAACAGGTACATTGAATTCGGTGTTAATACCTCTCCTAGGTGAGCTTTGCCATAGATTTGGTCATTTTTTTTATCCTCCTGGGGCCCACCAGGCATGGGACTGCAGGGAGCATCGCCTGCCATGGTTCTTACCCATGTGTGACCAGTATGCTTTCCCCCTCCCTTCCTTTTCCCATGGCTTTCTGCTTTGGCAGCAAGGCTCCTTGCTGCAGGGCAGGCTGTGGCATGAAGCTATCTCCCTGTGGGGGGGTGGGTCCTTGTGAGCCCCCTTTTCAGGGGTACCTGGACTGGCTGGGGTGGTCCTCAGCAGATTGTAACATGTGAGCCATGGCAGAGCAGCAAGAAGATTGGTGCACACTAAAAGCAAAGGACCTTTTGGCATGCAGTCATTAGCTGCTGCGGAGTGCATTAGTCCTCTTGTGTCTTTCAGAAAGTCATCATTTTATAACAGAAAATTGCTATTTTGTTTCAAGTAGACTTAATTTCTATAATAAGAATAAAGCCCCTTAATTAGGGTTATGAAGAAGCAGAATATCACGTGCTTAATAGGAAGGGCAGTAGCTGCTAAACTCGGGGAGGGGGAGGGGGTGTGGCAGGGACGATGGGGCTGCTGTGGCATGGTGTAGGGTGTGGCCCTGCATCACGGTGGCTGCAGGGTGTCCCGCGGCCCCCGTGGCTTGTGTGGGGGGACAGCTGCTGTCCAGTACCAGTGGGACAGCGCTGGCGAGGTGTGCTTGGCCTCTTCTGGCAGCAATCCCTGTGCTTTTCAGCCTGCTCGGCGCTCTGTTCCGAAAACCCTGCTTTTTGCCAGGGAACAAGAGTGGATATTGTGTAGGTCTGGCTCTGTCGGAAAAACAAATTTTGATCATTTATGCTTCAGTTAGTGTGATTTTGAAATCGGCTCGGCTACTGACACTACCTTAGTTGCTAGCATCCCTTTGCAAGTGACCACCTGTAGCATGTCATTTCTTGGTCTGCTCTTCGTTCACCATTGCCAGTTAAATGACGCTTCCACGTAGTTAGTAAAGTCCTCTAATTAACGTGTTCTTTAGGCGGAGGTTAGATGGAGAGGCCTGTCTCTGGTAACAGCAGGGCGTGTTCCAGTGGAATACACACTGCTCCCGAGGGGGACGGGAATAGTGAGGGGGTGTGAGGCGAGAGAGGGACTGAGAGCATCCTGCATCTATTCATTGTCAGCCATCACCACCTAGTGGCAAAAAAGGCTCAGTCTGGATTCATCTGCCAATTTATGTGTCTCTTGCAGAACAGGTTTTGCCTAAAATCCGAATTTTCAAAACGGGTACGGTCATTTGCCTGTCTTATCCTGACTCCCACCAGCTTTTGTAACTATGCGAGATTTTCTTCCATGCAGAGAATCACTTCTGCCCACTGCAAACTGACATCTAGGCTGACTCATATGTGTCGTCCTCTCAAGTGTGTACACAGTTAAAATGGAAGTGTTTTATTTATGTTTTGCTCAGGAAATGAACTGACCTTTGACATCACCCAGACTCACATACTGACTCACAGCACCAATCCTGAAATCCACAGAGGTGGGCATCTGTGGTGTAGGTTTTCATCTACTTACATCAAAGGAATAGAAACCCCTGTCCTCAAAATAAAAGACAGTCTGGTTCTTCTAAGTCCTTTAGTGGTGTACCCTGGAAAACAAAGGTGGTGATACTTTGTGGTATTGAGGTGGGAAGGGCACCTCCACTTCCTGATTGAAAAGTGGTTAGAAAAACTAAAAACTTACTGAAGACCACTAAAAGAATAAATGAGAATAGAAGCTATATTGCTGTCCTGGTTCTTCCTCTAGCACAGGCCGTGTCTCTTTCAACAGTCTCAGCTGCGTCTTCATTTTCATTCTCCCCACCCATGCTTATGGAATCTTAAACTTAAGCCTTTCCCCTGGCAAATGTTCCTGCTTGCTCACTTGGACTCAGGATCTTGTTGCACTCAGCTGCTCCCTTGGAGGGGCATCTACAGATGAAATCTGGATAATATCTGGCAACAACCTTTTCTTTAGAAAGGGACTACAATAAAACTTGTCACTGACAGCTCAGTGTGCTCACGGTGGCAATTAAATTAACTGACAAAGGAGTTATGGCTCCTTCATTTAGTTGTGATTATTCTTTTAATTTCATTATTTCCTAATGGATAAGATGTTTAATGTGCTTAAGAAGTACATTGGCAAGATGTTTGCTGGCAGAGCAGTCTCCCTCTGCCCCATCACTGAACTAGTTGGCTCTCAGCATGGCTGAAATTCTCTTCTGCCTCCGGGGGAACAGAGAAGGGTAGGATGAGCTTGTGTGTGCTCAAAACCTGCCCTTTGAGATGGTCCCTCCCTGCATTTTAGACCCTGTTTTAAAGCTGATTTGTACAAAAGAGTTTTTCAGCCTATCCCCTTGCCATCCTTTACTCCAAATCTTAGGGTTGGTGGGGAACCTAGGCAGGCTTGGGAAGTGCACAGCCATGCTGGCAGCCATAGGAGAGTAGTGGCTCTTGTCACAGAAATAGGTTCAGCTTCCATAAATCCAGTTTGCTTCACCTGCCCTTGCCAGGCTCTGAGTGATGCCTAATCCATTCCTTGGTTCCTCAGGCTAATCCCCACAAAGGGGGTGGCCCCAGCATAGCATGAGCACCCTGGCATACCCTAGCAGCATGCAAAACTGGTGACTTGCACCAACTCCTCCTAAACAGGTGCCTGCACAAAGCCCGATAGGGTGGGATAATTAAACCAGGCCATATTTAGGAGGTCACCTCTATAGCCTGGATCTCAGACGGGTTGGTAGGCAAGGCAGGCCGACAGAGAAACGATTACAGGCTCACTGCTGGGTGCATTTCTTTGTGCAAACCTTGTGGATTTGGGGTGATGCTGGTTCATGATAAAGTACTCCAGTTTTCCTGCCTGCTTTTTTCTGCCCCATGAGAAAAAAAATTTAAAAGTTTCTTCAGAGCCTACCATTTTCTGCAGGGAGGAAAATTTTCTGGAAATTTGCTATAGATTAATATATTCTGTGATGCCAGAAGTGATTTTCAGGCAAAGGTGTTTATACAATTTCTGGACTAGCTTGTTGGTAGTTTTATTTTGAAAAGTTTCTTCTGGGGTTTCTACTTCTTCTCTAATAGTGGTAGAATATTAATGTAGAGTAAAATCAAAACAAAACCAACCTTCTTTTGGTTGTTTTCCTGACCCTCTCCTAGTGTGCACACCTGAGCATGTATGTGTGTTCATGACCAATTCAGCCTCCCCTCTCTTACCAAAGTACCCCACTCAGTGCTGGCTGGTGAGAAATAAAAAATACCTTCAGGTGCAGAGGTCTGTGACACCTGCCTGAGCTGTACTTCAACAAAAGGCAAGTACCACGTGTGTAACATTTTTTGTGAAAATACTTCTGAAGTGTAGGACACTCAGGCAAGGTTACTCTTGTTCTCCAGCTGAGGGGTGATGGGCTGCAGATGTCCTCTCAGAAACACACCCCTCTGACCTTTAGTCAGTGCACTGCCTGTCTGCCAAGAGGCAAGGGAAGCATGGATGGCGACAGGCAGACTTGTCACCCAGGCAGCGCAAAGGCAGAACAAGTGGGAATGTGCCACCTTAGGGCCGCCACTGCCCACGGACTGCCACAGAATCATTTTGCAAGTGTCTCTGCTGCGATGCAGGGACTTATGAGCAGGCTGAGATTCAGGAAACACTGCTGCTGCATGAGCTTCCTCTCATGTTAAAGGCATTGGGTTGGTAGAAAGAAGGAGGGAAGTAGGGTAGAGAAGCAAAACAAAAAAATTAGCAAGGTTCTGTGAAGGAAAGTACTGCTGTGGGAACGGGCTGACAGTCAGTGAGGTGAGAGTCCGGCAGAACTGCCTGGACTCTCCAGCCAGCTGCCATCAGCCACTGAGCAGAGACAGGAGACAGCAAAGACTGGGAGCACACAGAAATCCCTCACTGCTGACAAGCCCCCATGAGCACAAGTTTTCACTGTAAGGCAAATATGTATGGCTAGAGCAGATAGTATGAACAGAGTTTGGGGAATTTCTTGGGAAGTCTAGTGCTAAAGTCTACTGCTTTGAAATTAGTAATTAGGCTGCAAAGCATGTGTGTAAAGAATGATTTAAGGACTGAATGTGTCAGGCTGAATGTATGCTGATGTTTTGTAGGTCAAAGCCCCTAAGAAACAGCAGGCAGTAATGAGGCCCCCATCCTTTCACTGCTGCCTTGTGTGACTCTGGCTTTCCCTCATCTCACACCAGCACACACTAAATTCCTCCAACCTGTCACATTTATCTTTCAAAGTGACTTCTCTAGGAAGTGGAGTATCTCTCTTCCTCTTTCCCTCTCAGCTCAGAAGAGCCTTTTCCTCTTTCATAACATTGTAATGAACTCAAAATGTTGTATATACTTTTTTCCATGATTTTATGAAAAATTCAAGCCAACTTTTACCTGCTTGCAGTGCAAGATGCTAGGACTGAGACAGTGAGAAGGGAAAAGCTTGTCAGACCAACGACTGCATTTAATTTATGCTGCTTGTTTCTCCTTCTCCTTGGAGAGATATACAAATGAAAATTCAAGAGATCAGAATAAAAAAAAGCATGGCTAGATAGAGTGTGGCATTAGCAACAAAATGGGAAGGGACATTTTGTTTGTGTTCAGCAGGATCTATTTTTAAGAGCTTCATGTAATAATATCACTTCTGAGATTAATTTTTCTAAAAAACAATAAAAAATAATACCCATGCTCACTGCAGAGAGCACTAAATAGTCCACTCCAGCCACTTCAGACAGGATGTATGGAAACAATCAGCGTTAGTCTGAGGTAAGAACAAATAGAGGCAACTATCTGATGACGCAGAATAAAGACAGAGAAGAGCTGGATTTTGCTCAAGTAGCTTGATAGAGCCAGTGGCATTGGAAGGATTATTAGGGATGACGGAAGTGACAATTTGTTTGACCTAGTACCTGCTCTAAATGGTGGCCATCTCTTTGAATATGAATATCCCATTGAATATTTGCAGTAACTCTCCTTGAAACAAAACAAAATGTATTCAGATCTTCTCTGGGTAGGGGGAGGCTGTTGTTACTACTGAGTCAGAGCTGGGGGAGGGATCAGATGTCATTAAGTGCTCTGAAAACATGCTCTCTCTTTAACTAGCAGGAGCATCTCTAAGTGATTGATTTTTCTATGTATAGCTCTAATAAAGGTCTGCGTTTCAATTAGTCTCTTGTTTTCCTGGCCTATAATGTTGCATGTCTGTCAGAACATTTTGTTTTAAGCAGAAAGCCCACCTGTAAAGGCCCAGCCAGTACATATACTGCTCTGAGATATTTTTAGTAATAAATGAGGTGGGATTTAAAAAATTTATATGGTAATGAGGCATCTGGGTCCTAATGAAAATCACTTTGATGTGAGCATCAAGGTGCCTTCAAAGAGTCTCAAAACATGGTAACTCCGCTTCAAATTAATTTTCAAAGGTGAGTGGTCAGCTTTGTCAGAACACCTTCAGATTTAAAAAACATAAAATTGACATTTCCTGACTTCAGTAGTTCCCACAAGCTAAAGCTGGTTACACTCAGCCTGGTGCAGGCACCTGTTCTTCTCAAATACTGTCCCTGTTAATGAGACAGGAACCTGGTTCCCCCATGGGAAAACCTCTCTTTCCAAGTCTGAACAGGGAGACACCTGATGAGATGCTGGCTCTGCAACTGTGAGGGAGACACCAGCACTGACATTCCCTGGAAACCACTCTGCCCTTAATTTCCTTTGCCTGACCCTTCCCTCCACTCCCCGTGCCTCTGCTTTGGGCAGGTTATCTGACCCTGTGGGTCACTCAACAACGATTTTGAGCACCATTAGAGTAGGAGAGCAGCAGGTGACAAGTGACCTCTGCAGGTTGCTGGGAAGGGTTACTTCACTGCCATGCTTCCTCTGAGGGAGAAAACAAAGTGCAAGCTGCTGCTGCTTGGCTTTTTCTGTGCTGTTTCAGAGGCTTTTTGTAAGAAACAATGTATTTGACAGAGTTAGATGACACAGTAACTGAGAAATATATCTTTATTGTTAGAATTTTTTATATTCTAAAAACTTTTACCTGGGACTACAGTACAATCCAATTTCTTTCTAATTAACTAAACTGGCATTTGTTTAGCAAGTAAGTGAAAATTATGCTTTGAAAAGTTTAAAAACATGCAACTTCTCTTACTCTTTTCCTCTTCCTCCCCCAAATGGACAACTTACAGTCAAGATTTTGGCATGATAAATAATAAAATAAACATCTCATTTGTGAAGTAGTAGTTGCACTTAACTTTGGTGACTAACAGAGTAGATAGGCATTTAAAAATAAAAATATTCTTTCAGTGTCAAGTGGCTAAAGAAACAAATTAATATATTTTATTTTATTATCTTTCTAATGTTCACCTTTATTATCTTCAAAACCACTCTTTTTTTGGGTTTGTGAAAGGATGTTGGAAGTAATAGAAAAAATCTCAAGAATGTTTCAGTTTTAGCTTGCCTATAAAAGTTGTAACACACAGTCTGACCCAAGCCCATGCAACACAATGAACAACTCCTTTTCACCACACACAATGCCTAGCATAAGGCCAAGTGTGGCCTTGTGACATAGTTAAATAAATATTGAAATATCATT
Source organism: Bombycilla garrulus (assembly GCA_013400315.1). Classification (NCBI taxonomy): domain Eukaryota; kingdom Metazoa; phylum Chordata; class Aves; order Passeriformes; family Bombycillidae; genus Bombycilla; species Bombycilla garrulus. Next base: position 202,243 of record VXBU01009302.1, on the reverse strand, counting down.
ACAACCTAAATACCTGAACTGGTTTTACACTGTGACTTTCTACTGAAACAGTGTTGAGAAACTTTTAAACATATATCTGATTGTTCCATATACACTATTTAAAATAAAAGTGAGCAATAATACTCTTTCTTCTCTCTGCTACTTTCTGGGAGTTCTGTACACTGACAAATGTATGACATCTGTAGTTACCTGATCCTAGCTGACTGATTGGTCATCTTCTGCTTTAAAAATATTGCAACTCAGGTGCTTATTGCAGCAGTAATCATAGTGATACACTGTCTTTAAATACTCAATTCTGTTTACAGACATAGTTATAAAAAAATGAAAAACATTTTTCACAAATCTTTGTACACATACTGTAAAAATCACCTTCCACATAAACAATTTACATCTGTTATGAGCATTTAAAAAATAAATCACATAGACCTGTCTCACCTATCCTTTCTTTTTCTTGAGAAAACAAATCTCATCAGTAACATCATCAGGATGTTGATTTCTGTAAACATGGCATGAGGATTCATGTTACCAAAAAACTGCACACACAAAAATCATCTTGATAAATCAATTCTCTGATAAATAAGAATCCTTATCATTGGCACAAACTAGTGTAAACACACACATTCATGTTCTGCAGTCATCTCCAACTGCCTTGCACTTGGGTTCTTAGTTCAAAGTCATTGATCTCTCAGCCCTGTCAAGAATCTTCAGAGATAAAAATGTAAGGATTTGGGTTATAATCATGGTTATTTTGGGCCTCTCATGCCCAAGACCAAACACAGGCATTGAACACCATGCCATGCAAGTAACATGCTGCTTTAGCCTGTCATGCTTTTAGCTGTACCACAGCTGCTGACACTTGGCACTGAAATTCCTCCTCTGGCCCAGTTTGGCCTGTGCTTGTCAGGGCAGCTTCTGGTCTCCTTGCTCAGGGACACCACAGAGGAGCCCAAACTTGTACCAATAGACAATGTGGCTGCTGCAGGATCAAGAGGTTTAAACTATTTAATAAAAGATGGAAATGTGCTTATAGCCAAAAACCTGGGGTAGCAATTTACTGCTGTAAACAGCCTTCAAGCAACTTTGAGTAGGCCTTTTGCATTCAAGTATGTCTGTTAGCCACTGATCTTACACCTACCTAAGCTGAAAGGCTGAATATTTAGGTGCCGATTAAATGGATTCCTCTGAACTTCAGGAATAACACAGATGGAAAATAAATTACCAGGCCACATGCTGCAACTAAAATAATTAAACATACAGCCACAGTACTGCCCAGCAAGATAACTGCAGTCATTTAAAATATGCTCTATAAATGTCTAAATAAATAAATAAATAAATACATACATACATGAATAAATAGAAAAACCTCCATGTAAACTGCATAAAATGTTATTCTTTTATAGCGCCCAAAGAGGGAATGGCATAACTAAATAATACAAAAAACTATCATATGTATATATCTCTATATATTATATCTGACATGTTTTGGCATGACCAGATGGATAGGAAAAAGTAGGATGACTAACTTCATTCAATATTTGTTGTGTAGAAGCCAAGTTCCTGTGCTGCTGTATACTGCTCACCGTTCCTATAGCGGTTTGGCTTTTTTACCCATCTTTGATTTTGCACTCACTTTCCTGGCAGAGCAGACTGGTTCACCCTTCTTTTGTGCTCTCCATACTTCTCTTGGGCAATCAACAGATTCATAGAAGCATTTTACTGGCTGCAAGCTGGCTTTTTCATCCTTTGCTTTTTTCAACAAGATCCTTCCTTTTTGAAAGAAATGAGGCTTTGCATCAGGGATGTTATATGAAGCGTGTTGACTTCCTCGGCTCCTGAAATTAATAGTAGTGATTATTAATAACTGCTATTCAGTCTTGCAAACTGATAGGTCCCAAAAATATCCCAAACCCATACATTTTTGAAGACAAAAATAGTCTTGTTTTACAGAATGAGGCTGCATGTTAAAGATGCATGTAAGGTGAATTATATTTCTCAGTGTTCAAAAGCATTCCTAAGTAAAATAACACATGTATGTTACTGGTGCACTCTTCATGTGTGTTCATCTACACTTTTATTCCAATCAGCATTCTACTAATTTTGGAGTGCTGAGACCTTATTGAGGTCTATACTTGGTCATCTGCAGGGATTTTAAAGATGCACGTATTCACATCACTGTTCTGCAAAGAATGAACATCTCCTGGTCTTTGGAAGACCACACAGCACCATTAAGAGTAGAAATTAGGTGCAGGGACTTCTTTGTGGGATCTCAGTGCTGCCCTGGACTGCACCCGGGCTCCAGGAAGCTGCTGCTACAAATGGCCAATAGCTCAGGAAGCTCCGTGCACTGCCTTTGTGGTGACCACCATCCAGGGAAACTTTAGCTTCCCTTCTAGGCTTTGATTTAAAACAGGAGAGGAAGAAAGAAGAACACAAAAACTGGTGGGAAGAAGGGTATGAAAGCTTAAAGGCCAATGTAAGCTGAATTCTTTGTTCTCTCTGTGATGGTTCAAGCCCAGCAAGACCTGCAGGAATTTGTGAGCTCAGGGGGAGTGACAGCAAAGTGCCCAGTGCTGCAAAGGCTGAACCATGCACTCTGCTCTGAAATACTATATCAAAACTGCAGTTCCACAGTTTAGCTAAAATCGTTATAGTCCCTTTTAACATAATCTTGAAATGTTTCACAGCAGATGCACGTAGTGTAAGAGCAGAACTATAAATGTAAGGCACCAGCTCATGTCTACCCAGCTCCTGTGACTGAAGTGAAGAGCAGATGTGCTGATGTACAAGTCCATCTCTTAAGGGATCCCATAGGGCCTGTTATTTCTGAAAACCATATATCTGTAGTATTACTTCTTCTGGGAGTTAAATCCTATTGCACACTTGACAAAGCTAGTGTTGGAAAAAGCTGTGGTTACTCACATGTGTAAGTATAAACCCTCTCCTGCTCTTTAGGAAGATGAGAAGGGTGTCATGGAAGTCTGTATTTGTTGGTAGGAGGCAGTGAGGGCCATCTGACATGGTAGGAACTTACCTATGTAACGGCATTACATGGTTGGCAGCTTTGCTAAGCAGATTTCGCTAGGGGAGGTTTAGGAGGGTGAAATGCTGTGCAGGTCCAAGCTGGAGCTTGCAGGCACTGGGTGATCTGGGCCTGGTGCAGGCCCTGGGCTCTGACCGCTTGCTGGGATTTAGGAATGACTAAAAGCCCAGGAATGTAAATGCACAGGTGTTGGCCACTCCACTTTACCATCAGTTCTTGGGTACTGTTTTTTACAGTCCATTACTTAGTTTTTTAAGATGCAGTGTTCTGTTCTGAGTGTTTTTCTCAGATGTTGTTATGGTGAAGGAGCTACATGATTTATTCCCAAAGCATACACAGGCATTATTGCAGGTGACGTTAGATAGTCCTCTGCTGCACTGAATGAAGCTATTAAAACCAGAAGGTCAAGATGATCTGAGGAGTTACCTAAAGGGGCTAAACTATATTTAAATTGAACAACTTTATGGTAGAGAAGATGGATATCTGTCCCCAGTTCACAGTCAGAGTAAGAATACCCAAGATGGAGTAAGTTGCAGGTCACTGCATGTGAAATGCAAAGCTGCCAGTTCCAGACGTGGGAAATGCTTTTTCACTGAAAGCAGCATCTCCACTACATAAGTGACTGCGAGACAGTCTGAACTTCTACTCACACATATTCCTAATCTGTTGTGTTATGGAGAATGACTTGTGGTGGTGCAATGGGAAAAAGTCCTAAACCCGTGTCCCTGCAAGGAAAGGCTGCCCTGAAGAAGGGTGCACTGCCCGATTGTCACTTGGCCAAGCAGCACGTGATGCTCCAAACCACCTGCTGGGGCTCATGACCAAGTCACAAAGACATAAGAGACCAGCCCCAATTAGTTCTGCTGCTCCCAGGCCAGCTGCTTGAGTAACCTGAGATTGTTAGTGCCCATGCTTTGTTCGGGAACTTGTTTGGTTATATGATTGTTACTGTGTTAGGAAATGACAACTGTCTCTCTCCTACCTACAGAATGTTAAAGACATTTTCAATTGAAACTTGGACTGTGTTTGCCAGAGATTCAACTCCTGTAGCTTTGCAATAGGCTACTACAGTCAGCAGGGAGGAGTAATTTGTTTAACAGAAAATTAGCATTCTTTATTTTCTTTAGAGAATATCTGATTTTAGTTCAGTTTTAGCAGAAATCTGGTTTTCCTCAATTACATGACATAAATATAAACCACATGGAGGTCCCAACCTGTGGGCAGCTGTACTAATTATAAAGGAGGAGAGGCAGTTTTACCCTTAAGAAGCCACAGCTGTGTCCAATAAGGGTGAGAGGTATCAAAGAGGGAGTTGCTGCCCCAGAGTCAGTTGGAGTCTGCTCGCTGTGCTGGGAGGAGGAAAGGTCAGAGAGTCAGAGAAAGTGAGCTGGTGTGCAGGGGGCTGGGTGAGGGACAGACAGCCATTAGCTGGGTGGGCAGAAGGGAGAAGGAACCAGAAGGCTGCCTGGTGCTGTCTGGGGAAAGCTTACTCCTCTGAGCTGTGTTAGAAGTCAGAAGGCTGTGTGGTGCAGCCTGGGGAAATCTTAGTCCTCTAAGGAAGAAGGAGTCAGGAGGCTCTGGGATGCTGCATGTGGAAGGTTTACCACTCTAAACAGTGCTGTGTCCATTTCAGCTATGCCATGTGCTGTGATTTATGGCTGTGCGCAGCCATGACACCAACCTATAAGGTAAAATGCAAAAGCAGAACTGCGAGCAGATCAACTTAGTATATTTAAGTTAAAATAAAAAAGGGAGATATACATACAGGCATCTGGGTTTCTTATTTAATGAAACGTCTGTAAACTGCAATGAAAACAAAATCAGGTTATTACTATTATGTTTTCAAGTAATTAAAGTACAAGGATAAAATATATACAATCTTTAAAATTGTGCATCGATTCTCACATGCTGTTAAAACTAGAACATGCAAGAAAGAAACCAAAAAAGCTGCCTCTTTTACAGATCATTACTCTTCCACCTTATGAACATGTGTTTAAAATTCACGTGTCAGTTGTTAGTGGTTGGATTTACCGCATTATTTTTATTGTAACTATAATCAGAGTAAATTACTAAAGAAGTGTGGGCTGAACAGAGATCATTAGGTTAAACAGTATGGATACAATGAGAAGTAATTATTGTGTCCAAGATAATTAATAAAGGCCAGTGGCTAAATAAGCTGTATGAAATTAACTTTCTCTCCGGTCCTTTAATTTTCAGTGATACATTTCCTTTACACAAGTGGCTAGGAAACTCCAGCTACAAGCCCTTGGCTCTGCCAGACTTGCAGTGGAAGGTGAGGACACAAGCATTTCTCTTCCCCTCCTGCACATCCTAAGACTAGCTAAGAACAGTACAGCTTCAATGCCAGCCCAAATCTGCATAACTTCATTTTTTACAGCAGTTTGGTTCACAGTTTGGAAACACTTTGTCTAATTCCTCTTTTGGTGTGGGTCAGAAAAGGAGATGTTTAATGCCTGCTCAGCTGAAATCAATTTTAGAACTAAATAGGTTCTTTGTATTGAGCTCTCATCAGAGCTTCTATACTGAGCCTTTGAAGTCACTGAAACAAGCAAATCAGTTTTGGTGTCTGAAAATGATTATGTTCTTGTAAATGTTCCTTCTGTCCCTAGTATTGTCCCCATTTCGCAGAGGGATATTTTCCCAGCCTGACTTTGCTTGTCATCTGTCTTGGTTGGAGTCTGGAGCCATCTCATGGTGTACTTTCCTGTACCTCCTGAAGGTTAGCATGGTCAACGTTTGGATGGATAACCTTGGAGGAATGCTGAAGTATCCAGATGCCTTGCCTGGCATCACAATAAACAACCAGAGCAAGACAGACGATTTAATATTGAGGCCCATCTGTAATGTGCCCCATAATCTTTACACAGATACTGTTTGAGATGCCTGTACTGGATTTCAGCTCATCTGTGTTTATTCAGGTCTTACCTAAAACTTATTGTCTTCCACGTAGCTCTGGGAACCTTTCCCTTCCATCACTGCATACCTGTTCAGTGCTGTGCATGATCACATGCCTTCTCCTCACACCCCAGGGTGAGCAACTACTTAGCACAGGCAGCATGGGGTATTCAATTCAAACTGAAATGTTCCTTGGAAGTCCTGTGCCTAAAACTTGTTATATAAATGTAATGCATTGTAGGAAAATACTGAGTTTAAGTATTAAAAATGAGGGCTTTTAAGGAAATAATGTATTTTTAAAAGTAATGTTCTTGGATTTCTAAACCATGGGGTACAGGCCTGTGGGAATCCATTCACCATTTCTAAGAGTCCCATGATAGGTAACTACTAAAAGCAAGATGTTTGGCTGGCAAGCTGATATATCACCTATAGGGATCTATGTCCTTCCTCAAAATCTTTAGGCATCCCAAAAAGACTGCCAAGTCACATTAAAAAAAGTGTTCATGGCAAAGGCTACAGTAGCAATAGCCAAAGCTGGAAAAAAAATTAAATATCTCTCAAATATTTCATTACTCTCTGCTCTCCCTTTACCACCTTGGGCTATTGCTGCTCTCATGCTCTCTGCTCCTTTTCCTCACGTAAAGTGGCAGTTTAAAACACAAATAAAGAAACATTTCACAGCTGCACATCTGCCTGCAGCAGCGATTAACCTGAGCCACTGAGCCCACCCGTGTTCAAACCCCAGCACTCTGGTGCAGGGGGAGGGTGACAGCAAATGGAAGGACTCTGCTGGCTTACCACATGCTCGCTGACGTCGGTGTGGTTGCACACCATCTGCTGGTTTTGGTAATATTCTAGCTGCCTTTCTGCCAGATCCACGCGCTGCAACAGGTTCTCAATGAAGTGCTGGAGCCTGGCTTTCCCCCGCACTTCTTTTTCTGCAGCTTCTTCCAGGAAGTGGTTGAAAGTAACAACTTCTCTGCAAGATGGAAACATTGCAAAGAGGCCACATTTAGGTAACAGCAGGTCTGTTGTGGCGAACTACACTTGATGTTTACACTGGGTTCTTTGGTTGCACTGAATTTATGTGATGGTTGCACTAAGTAACTGTATTCTCTCCCCACACTACCTGTGGTGGTGGGTCCCTTCCCCCCTACCCCTGGGATGTAGCTTCTCCCCTCTGTCCCATTGGCCTCTTCCCAGTGTCCCCCTGCTCCCTGGGGGGATAAAACCTCCCGGGACATGAGGCTCGCTCTCTCTTCTTTCTGCTGCTGGGCGAGCAAACTGGTCCCTTCCCTTCCCCCACGCTCTGCCTAGGAATGAAGTTGGATTAAACAGAATTCTGCAGAGTGATTTGACCGTCCTTTGTCCTCATCCTTGTAGCAATCCTCCTAAGCCGAAGGCTTGCTTATTTAGCCTTTGGGACTAAGAGGTCGGCTACACAGGTCCCTGGTCTCACTGTTGTCAAAAATTACTGGTGCTTCTCCAGTTTGTCATGGTGTCAAGCCTGTGGTGGTTAATTACTGTCCTTCACCATTATCAAAAGATTTCACCTTTTTTGTGGACAAAGTGTAGATCTGGAAACCTGAATGCTGAATTTAAGTTTATGAGCAGTGGGTTTGGGGTGGGGATTCTTCACATTATTTGGTGTCTTGGAATTAAGTCTTTAGTGGTCCACAGCATAGAAATATCATTAAGCATCACCTCTGAAGCTATCTGGAGACAGCTGTATCTTTCTGTTTTTTTACTTAACCATGAGAATATTAGCTCTGACACATGAAGAGAAACAGATGTACTCCCAAATTGATCTTTTCATTTCATCACAATCTAACAATGGTTGCTTAGTGTTGCTGCTGGGGTGGTTCCTAACCCAAAAGACCTACTGTGGCCATTAAGCTTCATTTTGGCTGCAATCCTACAAGTGGTGTAGGTGTGGGGGGATTAAGAGATAATCTACAGATTATAGACCAAGGAGTATACGTGTGGGAAGAGCAAGTTTTAGGAAAGGAGTTTAAGAATGTGTCTTGTCTGGTAACACAACTGGAAGAAACACAACACCAGTGACTGTGAAAGCTCACAGCTCTGTACTGAGACTGCTCATTTCTACATTCTCTGCATACTTACTATCAATAATCAGGACACCATTTGGACCTCTGATATGGGAGGACTATCTGTGTGGAAGAAGTTTGGTCATAGATTGAAGCATGTATTACAAAAAAAGACAAATCCCAAGCCTGTAGTGCTTCCCTGGTTAATAAAAGCCTGGATAAATATTTTTTTACTCTGCCAATGAAGCCATGTTAATTTTTGCTTTGTATAAAATGGGTGGGAGTTGAGGGAACCAGTGCTTGCCAAATGAGAGGGCATGATTGCTTAGGAGAAATACATTGCCTGAGGAGAAAGCATTTTAAGTAGAAATTATGAAACAGTTTTGTGGCAGAAATAACTTTCAAAGCTTAGCTTGTTTATAACAAATCCAAAGTTTCTCTGCATTTCATTGTTTTAACTCAGCATAGTTGTAGTTAGCTGGTCTAATGTAGTATAGTTGTTTCAACAATGAGCTTCTTTGTGCTACGAGTTAGGCACAAATGGTCAGCCACGGAAATTCACCACCTAGGACTCAGGCTGTGCCTGCCTGCTCTATACTACAGCAGAGTTCTGTTTGCATGGCTGATCTAATGGTAGGAATGAGGTAAAAACAAGCATGTATTGTTTGGACAAAGAACATCGATGAATATTAGTTTGTATTAACTCACCCATAAAAGCTGGCTTAAGAAACAGAGAGGTAACTGTTAAGCTCAGCTAATCCATTTAATTTCCAGGCTCTGAACAGTTTTAGTAATTATTAGGTGATTTAGTGATTTCAAAGAGCAACCTGATACTAAAGAGACATTGAGGAATGCTTAGGAAGAAGCCAATTTAAACTCATTAAGGCAAATTTTAGGGCTTTATTGTCGCTGTACTGTAACTTCTTTGATTTCATGATGGTTTTGGGTTAATGTGGGAGCAACCTGAAGCCCTTGCTGTTTCATCAGGGTCCTCTTTTAGAGGGCACAGGGAGCTCCAAAGGACAGCAACTCAGCAGGTTGGCTTCACATTCCTTTCCTTTTGGTTTAGGAAGAGCTATGCATAGCCTGGCAGGCTGCTGACCCTCCAATGGGAAGGTGGGAAAGCAGGGAGCTGCCAGCCTGGGACACCATGAGGATGTCCTTCCCAGGGAAACAATCAGCTTCTGAGTTTTGCTGCAGCAAGAGGCCACAAACATGAGTAACTGGCATTTTTTTAAAGGATGATAGTTTCAAGAATGCTAACATTTGTAATTGTCTCAGCAAAGGAAAGTAATAAGAATTCATTAATTGCCCATTCTATGGCACCAATAATCACCAACAGATTTTCCTTTCCTACAAGTATCTCATTAATATTCCTTAAGGAGGCCAAGGGAAAGCAGTGTTTTTTTCAGGAATATCTAGATGACTATGAGGAGAAGAGACTCATAATGTCAATAAATTACCTGGCACTGTCCTTGCTTTCTAGACTAAAGATAATTTGGCATCCAACATGTAGGAACTGTTATTAGTAGCATATCCATAACTTCTCTCTGTTTAGCTGCCTCTGTACAGCCTATGAACCTACCTTTAATAACTTTAATCTAAAATTTTTCCTTCGGGCTGAAATGCACTCTGTAAATTCTGTTTGGAAAGACAGGAGCCAGAACATGCCCACGCATCAGGGATCTGTCACACGCCTTGCACTGATAAGCAGCACTTCTGTTAGTTCAGCTACTTTCTTTGTTTCCACTTCATTCTCATCTCTCAGAAGAACACGATCAAGCCCTGAGGAGTGACTGCTAATAGGTCTCTCTACTTGCTCCAACACTTCTTCCTCAGAGAGCTCACTCCACGCCACAGCTATGCTTGGTTACCTGAAGGGAGTTCCCAGAAGCCTTCTTACCCTCCTCCTATTGTGAAGAATAGGGAAATGGTTCAAAGAACTCATGTAGCTTCCTGCAGCTGCTGTTTATCTGTCTAATTGCCCTTCTTGTCTCTTGTAGTTTGCCCATACTTTTTCTTAGCCATACTGATAACCCTCTCCCTTGAATTTTATTTTTGGATATCTGTGATGACTTTTTGCTTATATTCTTTATTTTACTTTCAGTTTATTTCTCCAGACCTCTGCCGAGTTTTTGAGGATTATGTGACATGATTTCTGTCTTTCACTCTCTATTCTTATGGTTGTGGAAAGATGGATGTTCACAGAGGTCTGACAGTGCTCTTCATGAAGTCAGAGGGAGGGTGAAGCTGTGAATATTATAGGGCCCACTTGATAGAGGCATAAACCAGAGCACAGCAGCATGGGCCCACTGGGCTCTGTGTCTTGACAGCACAGCCTTGGGAACAGCACTCACCTGAAACAGGAATCATTTTGTTAAAGCCTGACTCAGACCCGAGGTGTTGCCCTTTCTAACAAGAGGTCTCTGCTACCCTGCATTGATTATTTTGCATGTGGAGCACTTCTGTTATACTGAGAAAAGGTTACATGGAGTTATTAACTCCCCCTGAGAACCCCTCTGCTCTCAGCATCATCTCTTTACTGCTCTGCTCCTCTGCCCAGCAGACTCCTGCCCCCTTTCACTCAGCTCTGTACCCTGGCACTTGATATAGGGGTAAGCAAGAGATCCTGACACAACATTTTCTGAGTGGTGTAGATGATGCTCAGTGCACCCTAGTTCTCCTAAATTTCTGTAATCTCACCTGTTCATAGTTTACTATCCCAGTACTATGGTATACCATATGCAAAGTGTTTACAGGGTTGTGACTGGGCAGCACAGAGAAAGGTGGCTTTGTCTTGGAGGGTGCTCCTGTCAGACAAAACCTTTCAGGAAGGGGGAATTGCTCCTGCTGCCCAGAGAGCAGAGGGTGTATTGAGCTGCCAGCAGCAGGGTGAAGAAAGTGAGAGGGAAAGACAAGGAGAATGCAACCTGGGAGTTATCCAAGAGGAGCAGGAGATGGCTGTACTGCCAGAGTGTCAGAAAGCAGCTCTTCCCAGAGCCAGAGGAGTCCGGGGGAAATTTATTGCAGTACAGCAGACACCTAAGAAGTGTTCAACTGAAAAAACAAGTCCAGGGGGAAGAATTCACTGTAACAAAGAAGGACTTGTTGCCAAAGCTTTTATTTTAATCTGATTCTGCTAGGGAGTTAACCTGTTACAGTTAATTAGACCTGTCTACTTTTGCATCCCAACTGCAGCCTAGCCCAAAAAGTTCTTTATGGAGGCTGTTACCATGAAGCAACTTGAGATGTGGTAAATAAAGTTAGAAATCATAGTCTGACTAGGTGACATTTATTCTTCTGCCTTTACCACTAGATTATTCAGCGCTCCTATAGGATGAGCAAGCTGCAGTTCTTGTTTACTGGAGCAGTTGCCAGCACAGGGATCCTGAGATACGCTTAGTATTTGTATGACTTTCAGCAGCTAAGCACGTGATACGCTGAGTAGATGCAGAGGGTGGGACAGCTCCAGCTCCTTAACACCTGACAAGAAGGGCTAATGGGTTCTCACATTGCAACCAAACCCTCCCACGGACACATAGCACTGGCCCCAGGACTGGTACAGCAACACTGACACCTGCAGCTGCTCTGTAGGTGGAGATAAGCATGAGGCTCCTTGCAGATTTTGTGCCCAATATCAAATCATTTTAGAGAATTACATTTAGCATAACTCTGCCTAAAATCAAACAGAAAAACCAAAAACACTATTTTACCTGAAGGTGGGAAAATTCCTACCACAGTAAGTGGTAAAGTGATTTACTTGTCAAAATATTTAATATGTATATTCATTAGGTATTAATGCCACTGACCTTATCCATCACCCAACTGGTGTTTTTGCCTGAAGGCTGCTGTTATCCATTAGGTTGTGGTTTCACATTACCACACCACTAAAAGCACATTTGATTTAAGAGATTCACACCTCCTCCCCCACAAAGTTATTACACCCATTCAGTGGGCTGTGTTCTAGATCTGAGCCCTGAATTTACTGGCGTGACACTGAGGATTTAAAGCTTTAATTCACAGAGCCTTCTGTGGGACAGTCATGCTAGGCTTAAACCTGTGCAGCTGCATGGGAAGGAGTAATCTCTTGAGTAGGAAGATGAAAGAAAACAGGCAAGAGGGAGCAGGATTACCTAAAACTGAGGGTGTAAGAACAATGTGTAATTGTAGTTGTACTCTGCTTAAAACAAATCAAAACTGTTTTGTTGTACAATTGAAATCCCTGTTTTAAGGAAAGCTGTTTTAAAGCACATATTGCAGTGATCTCTAAAAGCCAGCTCTTAATGCCATTGTCAAGATGTTATCTGCACAGATAATTTCATTAATTGCAAACTTAAGGTAAAGCCACTGGCAAGAATAACTACTGCCCACAACAGGTATTCTGAAACAATCCCTGCATTCCAGGCTATGTCAGAGCGGAGTCATGACCAGTCTCAAAACAAATGCATTTAGATTGGTTAGAGAAATTACTGTCAGAAACAGGCAAAGTACAACATTAATGATCTTACTCTATCATTAGGAGACAAAGTGAAACTGTTTAAGTTATCATTGAAGGTATATTCCAGCCAAAGACCATTGCTTCAAATGCTTACCCTGTTCAGGCTTACTGAAAATCAAATGTTACCAGTTTCAATTTTCTTACATAACACCCAGAAACGAGCCTCTCAGTGTCCTCTAGCAGTTAAGTTCATAGCTGGTTTTTGTTTCAATGGTTTTCTTGATATCTTATTCAACAAAGTCTTTTGCCCTTTGGGCATGCTTCTGTGTTATCTTTAAGATCATAGTACTCGCTCTGAGTTGCATTCTCCCTCATCAAACATTGAATAATCCCTTTCAGGGCACATTTTCTAATTAAATAATTCCTTTGCTCAGCACCTCTGTGCTTAGAGTAATACCATTTCAACTATGTATTAGTCTAGTCAGTGTTGTACCTCCAGCTGTCCTACCCCTCAACACAGTTCACCCTCCATGAGGGCTTCACATCACTATCACAGCACATACCTGCATGCTTATTGGCACTGCATTTTGTAAGAAAACAAAGTGAAAATTTAACTAAAAGGGTATCTTCTCTTCATTGCTGTCTTTGCTGGACTGCTAAAGGCCTTACTTCAAACAAAAAGAAAATCAACTGACAAATCTAAAGAAATAACCTCACTGATCCTACAAGCTCTACAAATGTGCAGCCCTGTTCCTGCTGATGGTCTAAACCAACACTCAGATGTTTCAGGGAAGGCGTTTTCCTTTTTCTGCTGCTAAGAGGAAAATATTTGCAGCTACAGTAGCTCAATACCAGTGCTAATATTAGGAAAAGTTACCCATATTCACAAGATGGCTTATGGAAAAAAAAATCCAAAGAAACTGATGAAAGCATTGGTTTCTGAAGGTCAGCAAGTATCAAAGCAGTCCCTAAGGGATGCCTCTGACTTTCCACAATCTGCAGTGAGAACTGCTTCTGCAATTTCCATTAAGCAGTCTTGTTTGGCTTTCTAATCATCTGGACTTCTTCCAGAAATCAAAGCCAAAGTTGAGATACTCCTTTTTTGAAGGACAATGTCTTTTTAACACACCAAGTAAGTTCTGAACACACAAAGGACTGAATATATAGACAGGTCTCAGTTTACCAACGGCCTAAAGTCATGAACATAATTTTTCTCTTTTCTACCACAGCACATCATACAGTGCCTACAAAAAGCTGGAACAAAACTAATTGTCCTAAGCATTTTTAGAGAATAAAATCAGAAAAGCTGCTCTAGAACCACCAGTCCTGTTCTTACAAAGCATTTTTTATACTACCTTCCTTTTCAATTTGCTAATTATACAATGACTTTTCAATTGGAAAGCCAAACAGTGCATTTTTCTATGGCACCATCCCTTTGTTATCCCCCAAGATAGGAAATGCAGGAACCATCTAAATGAGAAAAAACCCAACACACTTCCAGTTTTTCCTAAGTGAATTCAACCTTTCACCCTGCCTGGCCTCCCAGCATCCTCAGAGTTAATTTCAGAGGCAATGCTGTGGGGCTGGGCACAGACACAGGCAATAAAATACTCCGACTCCCTCTGTCCTTGGTACTCAGGGCTCATATTCTTCCACCCTACCCACTACCATGCATTATGCACATTTACCTTTAGAAATTAACACACTGCCGTATAAGAGCTGTTCACTCATTCCTATTGCTGCTCTTGCTTCCAAGTGTTTTTGTTGAAAGTGGAAGCAAAACCCTAAAGAGCAATACCCTGTACTCTGTGAAGTCTCTTGTGCAGCTGCCTCTTTTGGTTAGTATTTCTTACTAGCCAAGTAACTTGCAGCCTTCTCTGTAACACCAGCTTAGGAGCTACCTCATCATTTGTTTATGCATTCACCCTCCTCCTTTCAAGACTAGAACTCTAACAGCAATTATCTGAGCTCCTGAACTTTCCTGAGCCTGGCAATGAACTAGTGCGAAGGACAATGTTCTCCCACTTCTCCTAATTCTGTACTCAGTCTCTTCTGGCCTCAGAACACCAGCCTGACAGTGCTGCTGGTAAGCAGTCTGCAAAGAGCAAGTGACCTCTTCCTTGTTCCTTTTCCTAATACAGTTAAAAATCCCAACTTTAGGTGTCTTTTTCTTTTCAAAGATCAGTGTCCTTTGCCATTCTCCCAGATCATACCCATTCTTTCTACCCAGATGACTCAATTGCCCCTTTCATCTTTTTCTGCAAGGTCTTTTCTTCTACAGCACTGCAGAACTTTGGGGTTGTACCACTGAATGATTTATTTCTCCCAACAGTCATGTTTTTCCTTCTGGGATCCTAGTCTTGATTTTTAAAAACACATTCTGCCTGCAGTTTAGGGTAAGTTTCATGCCACTTAACTTGAGATATCTGAAATTCTGTATCTAGCCTAAGACAACTGCTTATCTGAGGTTTCCTGGTAGTCTGCAGAGGGAAGAAGGACCTTCACAGAACAATCCCTCCCCCTCTAAGATACTTTTCTAGAAGAAATAGGATGACTCACACTGGGAAAGAGCCCAGGAGGGCAGTCTGGCTAGATGGGAACACCAAAACTGTTTGAAACTATGTTATCTTCATGGCTTCCCTCCACCATATTTTCAAGTCTGCCTCAGTTACACTAATACCTTCAGCTTCACCTTAAGTCCTTCAATATTCTCTTCCTTAAGGATCACCTGATACTTTAAAATCAGAGGGTCTGTTTGAATATCCTTTTTAAGGAAGATGGCAGAGGCTCAAATACCTCCACCTTTATGTATCCCCTCTTCTGGAAAATCTATAGCTCTGCTTCAAGATAGATAGCTCCTACAGATGTGACAGCCAACATAATCTTTTATTTTTTATCTTTAGACTACAGGAAGGAATGATGAAAGCCCTCCAAACTTGCTACACTGAACTCCTACACCACCTTCCTTATTTCTTTTAAGATCAGTATCATGGCAACTACCACTTCTCATCTTCCCTTTGTAAGCTGATGAATTGGTTTAGAGGCACACCATTACCAAGGCTTTTTATTTCCATTTCTCTAAAATAAGTTGTGTTGCTCTGAAAAGCCTGAAAGCTTCAGCAAGTGCTGAATAAACGAAGTACTTCATGTATAAATTATATATCAGCTATCACTACATTTTTAATGGATGCATCATGCATATTTTTAGATGGCTTAGGTTAATTAGAACTCTGCATCTGCTTCCCAATCCCATATAAGTGATTCCTATTCCACAGTTCTGTGTGCATCTAAAACACTACACATGAATTACTTGGACACAGCCTTTCCAACACTGTCTCCAGTAAAGCTTCGTTGATGCACAGGAGACTGTGGCACTCCACAGGCAGCCTGCTGACCATGCTGAGATGGCTTAGGGGAAAAGATGCTATTTGGCATTCTTCATACTTCATCCAAACTTACCCATCCATATCTTCTTAAAAAGACAATGCATTAGAGGTGTCAGTGTAAGTCAGATTACAAGCTGATAAGAGCTTCTGCTTGTCCCTACCCCCACGACACCATAGGCACAGCACAAGCATTAGGAAGTGCAGAAGTTAGTCACTGGGCAGCCAAGCATGAAAGCCACCTGCTCAGGAAGCTGTCCACTGCCTTGCAGGGTGCATGGTCACATGGGCTACAACTCCAGAAATACAGCGATCTGAAGCTGGTGAGCTCCAGGCCCTTTCATAATCAGCAAGCAACTGAGCCATCACCTCTCTTCTCCCCCAAAGGCTGTCACTCACGCAGGAGCCGGCCAGCCCTCGCCAAGCCATCGGCTCTCGCCTCCCCACTTACTCCTCTTTCCGGTGAAGCTCCTCCTCGGACTCGCTGAGCCGCTGCTTCAAGGCTGCGATCATCTCCACCGCCACATCCACCTGCCTGCTCAGGGCCCGCTCTCGCCGCTGCACCTCCTGCTTCTTCTGGGACAGCTGCACGAACGCTGCCCGCACCTCCAGCAGCTCCGCCGTCTTCTGGGACACCTCTTTGGTAAGCTTGTCGATCCGCTTCTCGATCGTTTTGTCCACGGCCTCTACCATCCTGTTAAACTTTTCTCTGACGTGTGCCTCGAATGAGGCTTTGGAATCTGTGGCCGGGAGGCCGGGTTTGGAGACCTCGCTGGGAGACTCAGCCGACACATAGTTGGCGAGGTAGGAGCCAGGCCGTTCCGCTGGCAGCTCCCGCGGCTGCTCGCCCTTCCCGCTCCCGCAGGACGCGCCGCCCAAGTTCAGGTAGGGCCCCGCGGGCTGCGCGCCAGAGCCGCCGGGGCTCCCCGGGCTGCCCTGGGCTGCGGGCTCCGGCGGAGACACCAGCTCCGCGTCCTTCAGCGGGGAGAACAGGCTGCTCCTGGCCAGGAGACTGCTCTCCTGGAAGCTGTGGCTGTACTCCAGGTGCACCCGCAGGGAGGAGAGGCTCCGGAACCTGGTGTGGTCGCCGCATCGCGGGCAGCGGAAGGGGAGGCTGACGCTGCCGAGCGGCTCCGGCCAGGGGTGCCCGCCTTCATCCCGGGCTGTCTGTTGCATTCCTCGCCGGGAGGGAACAGCTCGCGTCCGCGCCCCACGGGAAACTTGGGAAACTTTCCCGGCGATTCCTCAGG
>VXBU01009302.1:167587-185089 GCA_013400315.1 Bombycilla garrulus | reverse complement strand
CGGAGGGGCGGGGATGCCCGGCGGGAGGTGCTGCGGGCGGGCGTGGGTGTCAGCAGCCGACGGGGGCACGGTCTCGGGGCCGGAGTCGCTCCCCTCCCCGCAGCGGCCTCCTAGTGACCCGCCTGCCGTGAGCACCTGGCCGGGGGCGTTCGCGGTGCTTGCGGGGTCCTGTCAGCATAGCAAAGCAGTCACTGCGCGGGGTGTGTTGGGGTGATCCTGAAGGATAACGCAGTTTAAAGCACTTAAGCAGCAAGACAGGACTGGCACATGCAAATAGGTATAATCTGGCCGTGGCTTTAGGGAATATAATTATTTTGTGACTTTAAAACTATTTTTAAAAGCCAGAAAGTTCTGTGGGTTGTCTGTTTGTTTGCTTAGGGTTTTTTTTTAATATGACCCCAGTTTAGTCTCAGTGTTTAGGGAGGGGAAACAGTAATAATAGTACTTCCATTTGGAATATGCCAGATGGATGTCATAGACATAGAACAGTTTGGGTTGACCTTCAGAGGACTTCTAGTCCAATCCTGCAATAAGCAGAAATATCTTCAACTCAGAGCCCTGTCCAACCTGACCTTGAACATTTCCAAGGATGGGCATCCACAACACCTATGCCAGTGTTTCACTGCTCTCATTGCACAAAATTTCTTCATTTTTTCTAGTCTAAATCTGCTCTTGGTCTAAGCCTATGTGATTGATGTTAGAGACCCCTGCCAATATGTCCTATGAATAGGGAGATGTGCTTCTAAATTGTTATGCCACAGATATGTGCCTATTTTATAAATTTTTGGAATCATGAGCAAGGCCTTTTTGAGGTAAGTAGAGTAGCAGCCTTTTTGAGGTAATAGTGAAATATTACTCTACCTAAACCTAGTCCTTGAGGCCATACTGGTAATATGCTGCAGATTTTTTTTATTACTGTGGTAGTACTGCAGTAAAGTTTAATTCTCTATTAATATGTCTGTTCCTTGAGTGCAATATACAAGCAGAGTCTTAAACACTGAAAATCTGAGCACATTGATAGATACCTTTGATGTGATTAAGACATTCCCAGTAAATTATTCACCAGATGGTACATCAAAGGAAGTTACACAAATTGCTTTTCAGAGCTTCAGCTAATCTCTGAAGTGTGTGGGCTAAAATCCAGGCTGTAACATTTTACAGGAGTTAGTTGTCCTTTATTACCTTTATTACATTTAGCTTAGCGTGATGGGATGCTACCTGAGGCTTCATCCACTTTTAGAAGAGGTGACACTCACCTGCCTTCTTCAGCTGACAGTAATGAGAACCCTCATGGTCTTAAGGAACAGAAAATGTTGATGACTTTGAAGGAGCCCATTGTTCTGCAGACTAAGCTGTATGGTTTTGGCCCGTTAGATCATGCAACCGTTTAGCCCCAGCAATTCTTTCAAGATTTGTCAGGGTTTACTTGCACTCCAAGTATTTGTCTTGCTGGATTGGGATACAGCTCCTCATGTCTTCAGTTTTTGATTCCTGATGCTGCCATTTTGATGTTCAGTTCAGTCATCCTCTCAGCATTTGGACAGGAACAGACTCCCTTTAACATACCAGTAACTGTGTATTTTACAGCAGAGAATGTGCATCAGCCATTATATGTCTGAGCTTTATCCTCTGTAATTTAAATCTGGAGTGGGTAGAATCTACCCCTGTTGCTTACACAAAGCCCAAATTGACACAGCCATATCGTAGGACTCTGTGAAATTCTGCCAACTGCTGGGGAGGCATTATCCAGTTTATTTGTATATGTCTCTCTCTTTCAAGATCTTTTTAAACACTTTGCAGTATAATTCGCAGAAGGATAAAAGTTACTTAAATGAAAACAGCAAGTATCAACCTGTTTGATGCTGCAAGGAAGGTGGAATATTTATAGTATTCAGCCTTTTTTCAGGTACTGGTCTGTAGCTGTTGTACAGGGTCCCATCTGACCTTAAAATAGGTTAAAGCTTCCTTAAAGCTGATGATTCCACTTTACTGAAGGTGGATAGAAAAGGGAGTAAACTGATTTTCTTTTCAAGCATTACTGTACTTGATTATCTTCTGATATTTTATTTTTCTTATTCTAAATGAGAAACATAGGTGAGTCTGTTTTGTTTTCACTTGCCCTTCAGGCTCTCGATGCTGACATGTTTGTCGGAGCCTTTTTATGTGGTGTAGAACTGGATTCCCTTGAATGAATGCTTTGGCTACATTCAGCAGCCTCTGATTTCCTTGTTTGTGTACTGGTTTGCTTTGAAAAGGGGTGTCAGAAATTTTTGTCTCTCCCCTTCACGCCCATGCTCCCCTCACAGGTCTTCACTGCGTGATCTAGCCAGTGTATAGGAGAATGAATTTGCACAGAGTTACTTTTGGGGAAGTTTGCCTGCACTATGTATGGTTATATAAAAAAAACACAGAGCTGCACATCCGTTACCACTGCATACAGATAGGATTGGGAGTTTGGCTCTGGCTCAGTCCCCTTATTCTGTAAAGCTGTACCCAAAATAGGTATTCCTATTCAGCTCAGTTAATTTGTATGCTGGGAAGTGCTCTGCTTTTCTTGGTGTTTGAGTGTGAACCACAGATGCACATAACTTGAGCAGCTGAAACTTACCTGCATTTAATACTTGCCATCTTCCTGTTCATTGAGAGGAAGTAAGAAGTGAGTAGTAAAATCTAAGGAAAGAACTTAGAAACTTGAAAGAAATATTTGAGTGACTTATGTGGCAGTGGTGCCTTAGATGAGGATTCATATTACCTTTGCATGCAGATATATTCAGGAATCATCAAAGAAACAACAATGTTTATTTTGCTTCCACTGGCATGCGTACCTACGCAGTAGTAAAGAGGCTTTGGGTGGTGCATTTTAGCATACTGATTGAATGGCACTCTGCTTCCAGGGAAGGAGGAGAACATGAACCTACATGTTGAATTTGTGACTGGTGCTGGTTATTTGTTGCTTGCTCCCCCTTTTGAGGGGGCCTTCAATCTGAATGTCAGTCTTCCACCTTTTGAAATCATACATAAAGTCAAGTTTGTGTTTTCAAATGAGTTGTCACAGCATCAAGAGAGGCACCATGCTGCAAGACTGCCCTTGGTCCTGCAGCAGCTTATCCTGCCTGGTTTGCGGTCAGCTCCCAGCCTCCTGCAGGCTCTCCAAATTCATTATTGTCCCAATAGGAAACACCTGGCTGGAGATGACTACAGAAAGTTGTTGGGCTTTCCTCTTCTCTGCCCATACTGTTGCATGATCTTGTGGGAAGACACAGAATAAAGGGCTCTCTTATGGGTTGATTTGCACCATTTAGTCCATATGTGGTGAGAGTTCTCAGGTGTGAGATGGCTGTAGGCATATTTTCCAAAAGACAGGAGAAGACGGGCTGTGGGGAGGAGTGTCAGCAGTAGATATGGCTGGAACTTCAGCCATTTTGATTTTTCTCCTAAAAGAGTGGCTTCAATTAGTTAAGAGGATAAAGAAAATATAACTAACATCTCTTGAGAAGAAAAGCTGGGGGGACTTGCCTTCCGGGCAAGTGACTCTTTACTTTGCTTATTTTGAAAGGGAAGAGGAACATGCCAAGTTTCCAAGTGCCTCTTCTTCAGAGGCACTGAAGTTGTAACATTCTCAGGAGCTGAGTTGTAACATTCATGAGAATAAACCGGAGCCTTTTAACAAGGCCATTTGGCTCCTCGTGTGAGCAGCTACAGCTCTGAGGCTGCCAGGTCTAGTACTCCAGGACAAATAACAGCATCTGGAGAAGGTCGGGACATCACTGGCAGCAGCAAGGGACAAACCTAGCGTGGCTCTCCAAA
Source organism: Bombycilla garrulus (assembly GCA_013400315.1). Taxonomy (NCBI): domain Eukaryota; kingdom Metazoa; phylum Chordata; class Aves; order Passeriformes; family Bombycillidae; genus Bombycilla; species Bombycilla garrulus. The sequence continues at coordinate 181,282 of VXBU01009302.1, read as the reverse complement.
GAGAATGCTTTATATGGCTGCAACAAACTGGCCTGATGTAAGCCAGCTCCCTGCAGCACATGAGTTTCTGTTCAGGATTAATTGTGGGATTAGCCACCAGGTTGCTGTTCCCATATCTCTTTCGAAATGAGATGTAATCTGCAGGACAAAGGGGTCTTTTGTTTTTGAAAGAAGCTGCCCCAGCTCAAAAAAAGAGACTGAAAAATGGCAAAAAACACGTCAGAATATCTTTAAAGAGAGATTTCTCCCTCTGGCAAAACCTTTTCCTCATTGGGACTTATGAAAATACAGGTATTTTCTCAGAAGAAAAGAAAAGTACAAAGCCTGCCATCAAAGCAGAATTTCAAGCTATTTCATTCAGACAGCATTCTTTCTGCAATGGGCACTGCATGGCAAGAAACATTGCTTTTACAAGTTCGTATCACATGTCTTCCATGTTTGAGCAACTATGTGCAAAACAAATGATGCTGATTTTCCAACTGGAAAAAGTGCCCAAAATGGCAAAAAAAAAGCCTGAGAATAGGCACCTATAACTAATTAGCTGACTCGGTGCCTAGTCCTATGTGCTTGGGTGTTAGAAGTTCTTAATTCACATTAAAAAAAGACATAAAAAGAACAGTGTTAAGGTGTGGTGGCAAATTCAGTTCTCTGCAATATTCCAGCATGTGGGAGAGCAGCTCCAAGCCCTGTGGGAAGCAGTGGGGCTGGGCTTCCCCTTTCTGCTGCATCCCTGGCATCTGTGCCAGGACTCCAAGAGTTCAGCAGTCACTGAGAGGCAAAAACTAAATAAAAGGTCATCTAAAAGTCAAAGATCACAAATCCAAAGGTCACCTGGTGGTCAGAGGTCACAACAGGGAAATGTAATGTAGAGGTTGCAGGTCAAAGTCATGCGGAGGTCAAAAGTTACAAAAATCCTGGTGCTAAATGTTGTTATAGAGGTCAAAGGTCACAAGGAAGGAGAAGTATCGCTGATATCAAGGGGTCAAAGGTAACAAAAAGTCAAAGGTCATTGAAAAGGTTAAAGATCATCCAGAGCTCAAAGGTCAACAAAGGAAGGACAGTTGGGGCCAAAGGTTTAGCATACAGGTGCCAAATGACAGACAAGAGGTTTGTTTTCTTAGATCCAATCCTTAAAAACCCCTTTTTGAACTTGTGGGCATAGTTCAGCAGGAGCCTGGCTCAGGCCCTCAGGCAGGCAGCATGATAACCTGAGCATCACACCTCATCCAAGACAGCCAGGGACTAGGGAACACATTCCTGCCTCTCAGCTCTGTGCTTCCATACACTGGAGAGGAATGCCCAGCCACCTTTGGGGCTATCCTCCTCCAAAGGGCACTCAGGAAACCCAAGGAAGTTGGGTTTTCCCCCAAGTCACCCTCCTGCCTGGTCCTGTTCATGTTGGAGGCTGGTGGCCCTTGATGACGTGTGCTAAACCAGGATGCCCAACAACAGCAGCAGCTGGGCAGATGCTGTCTGAGATTACCCCAAAGCTATTCCACTTTTTGTCAGAAATTAGTAGAGATTAAATCGTGGGTGAGGATTCTGTAGCTTTAAGATCAAAATACATTGTAGATGGTAATCTGTTATTAAAGCTAAGATATTTTTTGGGGGAGCACTTTCTAACATAAATGATAGTAAAGCCCAAGTAATGGAAGAGAAGAATCCACAGGCTCATCCCATTTCAGTTTCAGTTTATTTGAAAAACTTGCTTGTTCCCATATTCATTCCCATAATGCTATCACATAGTCTGAAGTGGATTTGGGATCAACAGGGAGTGACAGCACAAGCAAAGAAGTTTCCCCACAACATCTGGCTATACACAAAACTAATTCAATTGCACAAAGTCTACAGTTCTTCTGTCCCTGGTCTTTCTGGAAATTAAAATATCAGTATGAATGATGATATATTATTGCAAAATGATGCGTCCACTGAAGTTTCAATTAGCCAAACAATTGCCAAGTGCTGGTTGGAATGAAGCATTGGAAACAGAACCTCAGAAGGTATTTATGGTCCTTTCAACTCAAATTCAATTTCATTTCAAATTTCAATTCAATTTCAAATGTCCTTTAGGCATTTTCTGTATTCAGATAAGAATTTTTAAATCATGAAGAAAATACTGTTACATTTCCTGTGTAGTATCCATACTAATATGACTTAGAATAATTTAATTTTCTTAAGTAAAATCTCAAATTCATGTCAGCTCCTATAGCCAGGAACTTCAATGCCATTGAGAATTTGTCATGTTGCTTCAGCGTTACTGAAGAGGGGCTTACTTAAGCCAACAGGCTTCCTGTGTGACAAAGAAGACATGATCTACAAGAAAGGGACAAACTTGGAAGAAAAGTACAGAGCAGTCATTAGTTCCCATATGATAGTGAGATGAAAGAGCCTGTTTTTTCTCCACTGTTTTAGCTTTGCTGGTAACATGCAGTTTTCAGACTGCAGCCAAGCAATGCTCCAACTGGGCAGGAAAAATACTATGGCTGTTTTGGAGTCCTTCACCTCTTCTGCAGCAGGTTGCATGTGGCAACAACAGAAATCCGTTAGATGGGGTGCAGTTCACCTGAGCATTGTTTGTCTCTTGTTGCAGCCCTGCTCTTCTCTAAATGGTACTCACTATGGAAGTGTCACGCAGTGTCTTGCTGCAGAAATGGGCCTTTATTTAGAAATGGCCTATGTCTTGTGTAGAGCAAAGTGTGAGGTGAGTTTGTTGTACTTCGAGGGACAATTTTATTTCTGTTGTTATGATGAATGCTACCCTTTGCAATTGCTATATCTGCAGTGTTCAGAGTAAGGTGGTGGACTGTCTTTAATGCTACTTTGAAGGCCCTGCCTGTGGGCATGCAAGAAGGTTCTGTCAAATGGCTTTATGCACCAAGGAGATTCTTCTCAAAAGAAGACTGAAGTGAATGACATGTTCTTATTCACGGGACCTAAAAAGTGCAATGAACTAAAGGTATGTATGCAGGTAGCAAACAAACTGTGCTCTAGATAACTTAACAGATATGTATCCTTGGAAAAAAATGGATAAATAAAATTCCTTGGGAAATACTGTGCTACTGCCACTGCCGCATGTGCAGTGAAACGTAGATATATTTACAATTTGAAAGATAGATAAAAGTCAATATGTAAAAAGATTCCTGAAAGCAGATGTTTTCACATACTTGTCTCTCAGGCAGTAGGACTTGAAGGCTGTGTGACCAGCCACTTCTAGCTCCATCTGAGGTTGGGAACTGAAAGAACGTGTGTTCACCAAAGGAAAAAAATGTATTGTGCCATGGTGTTTTCTATCTTTTCCTCAAATTTCTTGCCCCCAGATGGCTGCTAACTTTATATAACTGGCAGCCAAGGATCCTCCCACAAGGAGCAGGAACAGAGCCCAAACTGATCTCATGCAAATGGGGCTTGGTTCCATCTCCAGACTGATTCATGCCTGCCATAAACTCAGGTAAGCCTTCCCAGCATGCAAAATTCCCCATGCAGTTTCTCTCCAAGGCTTACATGAAAGCTGCAATGCTACCTGGGATTAGAGTCCACTGCCCATTTTCTCTTGAAACATTTTAGCCCAGACTCAGGCTATTTGGTTAGATCAGTAAATTTAATTTAGAAATGCCCAGAGGTGAAACTGTTAGTAATAAGAGAATGATTCATTCCTTACAAAAATCTGATCCCTCAGAAGCATAACCTGGAGAAGTTTGTTTGTCATGGATGACTTTCTAGCCAGCTATTGAGATGACTGCCAGTAAAGTACACTTGGTGGCACATAAACCATTATGGTGCCAATTATATATGAAACTTATTACCTCTGAAATTGTCAAAGAAGTTCTCCACCAACCTAGCAATGTCATGCCATAAGATAATTTTGAAAGGAATGCCTAAAAAGTTGTGTGACTAGCTGGTAATGAGAAAAACCTGTTGAGATTAGTAATGTGTGTACTGCCTGCATGGAAGCTGCCAATGAAGTTCTGGGTGCTCCAGTGTCTGGTGGTGCCAAATGGCTGTTGAAATCCATTCAGCAAGAGTGTGTACTTGTCTGTGTAGCAGGCAGATGTAGCAACGCATGTGTGTGAAAGAACCTGTCCCTCACAAAAGTGTGGGAGAGACTTTAAGCAACACAAAGGGCAGATGAGGAGCAACAGCCCACTTGTGTCTTTCAAAGCTCACTCCTGGGCTGTTGTTTTAAAGATGGAAGTTAATACACTTCTGAAGGGGAGTGTATGACAGAGCGAGGGTATTTTAAAAAATTAAGACTGCATTGTGAGTGTCCACACTGTGAAATAAATTAAGAAAAATTTGTCTTCATACTAGGTAATGGCTTGCTTTTGCTGGTGTTTTATCTCACAAGATATAATGCCTTACCTATGTATGCAGGGTGACTTAGTGTTGTAGAGTCTTAGTGTTGATGGACAGAGAAGACATTCCTGAACAGGGAAGTGTCTTGGTTTGAAAGACAGGTGTCTGATAAGGATGGCAGGAGCCTCCCTTGGAATGGAAAATGTACATCCCCTCCCTCCAAATTATTATAGTTTTTAAATTAAAGGGCTCTCAAGCAAATATGTGAGGATATGAATAACAGTTCTTTACTAGTATGTATAAGTAAAATAAAATAGAACAAAAACCAACAAACTACAACTTAATAGGAAAATTAGAATAAGATGCAGTATTACAAAAGAAAATCAGACAGAGTTAAAATACAACCTGATACCAGGTTGTTGGTGTTGGTAGCAGTCAGGGTGTTAGTAGCAGTCCAATTTAAATGGTGGCTCCAGTCCTCCTGGAGTGACAGATGGTTCTGTGGAAGAGATTCTTTAAAGGGTGGAGTTTTCCTCTGATGGTCCAGTGGTGGTGTTAGAAGGGTTTGGTCTTCCTCTGGGAATCCAGTGGAAAAGGCTGCCTGTGGTGTTGCAGATCTCAGATTATATCCATGCAGGAATGCTTGGCTCTTTCCCCTGGGCAGAGCATCTCACAATGGGATGATGTCATGTGGTGAGACTCAATGGCCCATTAACAGAAGTTCTCTCTCTCTGGAAGGAGTGTGGGCCCTGGAAGAGCTAAAGAAAACTGTCCCACCCAGTTTCAACAGATGGCAATAGAATACACACCGCCAGCTTCATCTAGCATTTGCAACCTAAGACAGGAAGGATAAAAGGAAACAGAGATTTTAACTTGTCAGTTAAAACCGCCTTAGTGCACAAACACCGTTAGCAAAAAAATATTTGGGGATTATCTTGTACAGGTGTCACTCTGTATCAGACTTGGATAACTTCCCCTTTAACTTGGATAACTTTCCCCTTCCCCTTTAAAAAGCATTAGCTTTTAAAAGACTTTATAAAAAATGTACTTGCTGTTTGTTGTTTTTTCTTTAAACATCCTGATTGCTTTTTGATGACACTGTACAAACACACGGTTAGAATCAAAATCTAGAAATAGCTTCGTAGAACTCAAATTGTTTTTTAGAAAAGAAAGTAAACATGTGCATGTGTGCAAGTCATGCACGCATCCAGGCAGAACTAGTTATTTTTATTCTTCTAGATGAAATTGTCTGTAAAAACATGAGGTGCTATTTATTGTTACCATAATTTTAATTTAAAATGCTAACAGTGACATGAAGTGTTGTCTCAGCTCATTTAACAAGCTGTGAAATGGTTAGAAGGATGATGGAAATGTCTGACAAACCAACCTCAGGTAAAATGTAGTTACTCATATTTGCTACTCAACCCTCGATTTTTTGTAATGATGAGTAAAAAATAGGTCATCTTGTTAGGCAAAAAATATTATCATTAGCAAGAAATGTTTCCATCTCACATTGAGGAAAACACATGCACAGCCCAGTTTCATCCCCTCCCCATGGTTTGACTTTGAGGGGAATTGGAGTAGGGGAAAAAAATGACTGGACTGGTTTCCTTCAGTGCAGCTGTGGTGAGCTTGAAGAGAAGGTGTGCTGCCCATAGGGTCCTTTGCAGCAAACTTCTCCCCTTGGATCCTTCTACCCTGTGAAAATGGTATCTTAGTCCCTCCTACCTGTGAATGGACAATTTTGATCCAGCACCGCCATGATTCACAATAAAGCATCACCTGTATTAAAGATGTAGTGTGATTCTGGGCTTGTTCCCCATGAACAGCCTGACATCCCTGTTGGGGTCCCAGTATTGGCTGTGATGTGACAAATACTTCTTGTTGCATTATGGCTCTTGAGGTTTTAAGGATGCAAGTTATTTCACAGTGGTATTGCACTCTGAGGGGCAGAGGAAGAGACTGGATTTAAGGAGAAGTTTGGTGGACGCACAGCAACTAGGGATGCTGAGAATAGAAAAATTATCTGGCAGTTCTAAAAACTTAAATCCTTTCATCCCTATGGATGTATTTCTTTAATCTAAGCACTTGAGTGGATGAATTGTTCAATATTTTTTCAGTATCTATTTCTGTAAGAAATGGGACATAATTTGCAAACCAGATTTTCCTTAAGGATCAGAGGCTTAAAACCTCTGATAGAAATTTCCAACCAGAAATGCTTATTATGTTGCACATATCAATATCTATATTGATAGTAATGAGGCTTTTGTTTTTTTTTTTACTGTGCTATTTTTATGAAATAACATTTACATTAATCCTTCTTGCTTTGGCTTACTCTTTCTTAGCCTGATCTGTATGACAAATGCCCATTTATGCAGCTGGCATCAAACTCAGGGCTTAGAAAAATGCAGAAAAACTACAGCTTTGTGACAAGGCATGAAAAACTAAGGAGCTGCAGATGGTCATAGCCCCAAATGTGACTGGGAAAACTATTGAGACAAACCAATCTCGTACTAATGAGAAACATTTCTTCGGGCAAAGTAAGAGTTTGCAGAGAAGTATAGATCCCTATCCATGTTCCTTTGAATATCCTCCCTGAGACTGGATCAAAACAATCAAAATTGTGTGTGAAATGCAAAGAAATTAATTTACATTGGGCTATTGCCTCAGTTATTGGGACAGATGTCACCTCAAGTAGTGCTGCAGTAAGGGCAAGTCGCTGTTTACTTCCTTGGCAATGCTGCAGTGCAGGAGGAATTTGAGTGCACGTGGCTGCACAGAGGACAGCTAATGTTGCTTGGTCTCCATGTTAACGTCGAGAGACAGAGACACACATAATCACAGAGTGATTACATACAGTGCTTTATTGAGCCCAGAGAGTTAGGGGTTGCAAACCCAAATCTAACTCTGAGCTTACCCCCTTTTATTCTTCACATTACATAAGTAAAAGTTTAATTATTGTTCCATAGATCGTATAATTCTTGTCATGGGATATAATTATACGCCATGGTGACTGAATAGTTACACAAGTAAAATTACCCCACTTATCAGAATTATTCAGGTGAGTCTGACCTACCAAGTACAAGGCCTGCTATGAGGCCTACTGCCCCCCCTGCTCCACAAGTATTCCATAATTTTAGAAACTTTTGACCCTATAGTATCATCCAGAGCACATTGCTTTGCCATTTTTCTCCCCCTAGAAACCTGAAGGAGGATGTACAACTGCCAGCACGAATAGTTCCAAGCATCAGCCCTTTATTCTTCTTCAGTACAACCTTTTATACCATTCATCTTACATGCATCACACCTGTGTGCCCTCTCTCCCCTTCTGGGATGGATCAGCACACCGGGGCACTCCATGTTTCACAGCCTTCAATACTGGTCACCTGTACTGCATAGCTGTAGCCAATTAGGAATAGGGCTCAGCCTCAGCCCTGTTCCCAATCACCACAAACTGTGTGCCTACAGACACCTATATTCCAGTACTGGGAAAAAATCAGGCCAAACTAGAAACTTGCTTCAGATGGAGATTGTTTCCAAGTATTGTATTCTGCAGAGATAATTCTACATTGTCTGGGAAAAACAAAGAGACCATCTGCAATATTCAGCCTGGATCTACCTTCAGGAGAAAAAAAAAATATGCTAATCCCAAGACCTAACTGGAAGAAGTGCCCAGTTAGATTCTCCCATGACACAAACTGGTGACTTCACCAGCACACTGCCTAGCAAACATTTGGATGCAGCTGTCTCAGATGGGTATTTTATACACCAAATGCCACCTGCAGTGAATGCCCTACAAATCAAACCAGGACTCTGTAACCAACAGAGGAATCCTGGTAAAAAGCATGATAAGGAGGTGACAGTGTAGATGGAACATATGTAATATGGAGCTGAAAGGACTGGGTTTAAACAGCAGTGTTATTTTTGTGTGATATTTCTCTGTGTATAAATGTCCCCCTATTAGCAATGCATCCAAGCAGCCAATTTCAACCACCTTTGCTTTTGAAAGGAATTAAAGATAACCTCATTCCTTCAACTGCTGTAAAGATAAAAAGTGGAATAGAAAAGACAGACTACATACATTTCTAAATTTAGGGAAAGGCTGCAAAACTTATGCTTTGTTAGACACTGTGTCTCCACATTGTCTTTTCAGCTGGAGAAAGGCTGCTAGTGAAGCTGAGAGTAACCTGTGAGGATTCTTGTCCAACAGGGTACTTCTGATGGGGTTGATTCTGTACCTGTGTGGGAACCACATGTGAATTGGCTTCAAAACCAATGCTCCAAGCAGAAACAGAAGAATATGTGTGACTGGAATACCTCAGTTAGTCACTCATCCACTGTCTTGGGCATGGGCAACTTTAAGATGTAGAGAATTGTCAAACTGCAGTTTAAAGTCATGCAATGGTTAATTTAACTGTTCAGGTTTTCAGGTTTCATCTCAGGAACTGTTTTTGAAATTCATTTGGGGATGGATTTTGCGTAACTTACTATTTCTGTTATTAAATGTATTTTGAGTGCATTTATCTCATGGTAATTCAAAAAGGCTACATTAATTTAATCTGAAGGCCTTTCAATATAGGATTGACATCAGGCAGTTTCTGGCCTCTTATCTGGAAAAAGGAAATATAATACCTTGTATTTTCTCAACATCCTACAGTTTCTTTTAGAAATTCTAAGGAACATGCAATGATCAGCAAAATAGTTCATCATAGCACCTTGGTATCAATGTTTAGTTGATGGCATCATACAGAGATGTGATCCCAGTGCCACTGGGAGCAGTACAGCAGTTGAAGGAGAGCTGCAGAACATTAAAAAAAAACTTGAGCAAAAGATGAACAAGCTCTCAGGATAAAATTAATCTGAGAACATCTGAAATAGTAGGAGTTTATTCTAAGCTGTTCTGGCCTCTCTGTCTAATTATCACAGAAAGATAAGGGTGATATATCCTAGCTGACTCAGGCACCTGCATGTTATAGGATGACATCTTCAATGACTGGCTTCATGACCACTTTAGAGAAGATACCTACTTCACACTGTTCAGGTAGCTAAGATGGAAAAACCTATAAGGTATTCTCTTGCCATAACTTTCACCATGACAGGGTTAGGCTTTAGCTCCCTGTTAGACAGATGATTAATTTTCACCTTATCCAATCAAAAGTGAACCTGAAGTGCATTACAATAAGGTAGTTACCCATATTTAATTTGTTTTGTAGAACGACATGTTGCCCTTTTCCCAGCTAGGAGAATGGAAAGACTTTCAATGACCTCAGCAGGCTGAAATGAAGAAATGAGTTACTGAGGCTCCAGTAAGTAGTCAGGTGAACATCCTAAATTCCAGAGTCTCTGCCCATTTCACCAATCTATAGTGGTCACACACTATGGCAATCACAGCCAGTCGCAATCAATGGGAACAGTTTGCTCTTCAGCTTAAAATTAAATAAGTAGTCAGTTATAAAAAGCCTTTGCAAATTCTTTCCCACTTGTCCAGTACAAATCTTCATAGATTTCCATTTAGGATAAAGCTGAAGAGGAATTGAATGCATTTCTACTGCCACACTCTGATGATATTCAAGGAGTAGGTGTAGCAAGCTGTGGGAACTAAGAAATTAAGAAAAATATTGCAGTGCTGTCAAGAGTAGGTGTAGACATTTTGTACCTGCTAAACCAAAATGATGGGCCTAACATTTAAAATAATATGCTGATCTAACACTTGAGCAGAACAGTGATTTAGATAGACAATGATCTTTTCTCTGCTATCCAGTTTCTCTAATACTAGAAGGAAGCCAAATGCTTTGCAATGCAAATCAAATGGCAAATAAAAGGATGGTGTGATTCATCTGAAAAAAATGTTTCACTTAAGAAACCCCAGAAGGCAGGATATAGATCCCTGTTTAATTCACCCTATCCGCTTCTGACTTCTCTGCACTAGCAGCAGTGACTGTGCAGGATTTTCCTTTTTTTATAGCTTGTGCCTTGCGTTTCTCTGCCATTCAGTGGAGGTTTGTCTGGAGAAAAAAAGCATGGCTACAATTCTTATTTTTGTTGCTGTCTCCTGCATTTACTCTTCAGTTAGGGAGCAAGCAGAATAGTTAGTTACTAGTTGAATCCCAAATTTCTGGATAATATAGATGGCATAAAGCCTTCTTCATTTCAAGTTAGTTTGTGTGCTGTAACAGCAGCAGCAGAACTTTGTGGAGCTAGACATGAAGTATGGAAAGAACATCTCACCTCATTCTAAACCTGTAGAAATGCCTTTTAAAGCCTCAGTCTCATGTTCCTGTAAAAACTAATACTAGAAGTTTGGTGAAATGTTAAATTTTTAAATTAAGCATCTGACAGATCCAGTGAGTTATGAAGCCTGATTTTATAATGAAAAAAACTAACATCTCTAGAAAGCAAATGCAATGGAGGACCAAAGCAGAAGCAGGTGCAAGAATGTGAGCAGCCAGGCTTTGCAGAAACACATTCCTAATGTACTGGAAAACTGGACATTTGAACCGGCTGAAGAGCACGTATGCACTGAGCTTCAGAAGACACTATTCATGTTGCTTAGGGCTGAGTCCTACACATTTAACGGCCACTGGTTTCTTATGGGCTCCATGTCAATGTCAGTAGGAGCATGTAAGGGCTGCAGGCATGGCCTCTTTATGCTACTAGCAATTACATTTTGGGACTTTATTAAGACTCAGATTTGCTGAACAGACTGTACTGCAAAACCATGCTAATTAGCTTCTAAAATTCTTGGACAACTGCCACAGATTCCTACACCACCAGTAAAAATGGTTTTAGAGATGTTGATAGCCTGAAATAATTTGGGGCATAACTTATCCTTTTGCAGTGTTTTTTATTGTATCCATGTAGTCATCCTGGCTTTTGACACAACCCTGTTGGTGCACACCTGAGAGCTGTTCTCAGGAGTCTCGGAGACAGTCCTTCTGCAAAGATTAGACCAGTGAATTTGTTCTAGAGTCTAACCTGAACTGCTTGGGATGATGCTGGGTAGGAAGTGTTTCAGTGTGTCTTTTTCACAGGTTGTATTAATTTTCCGTGGTAGGGCACTATTTGGTGAGTTGGTGAAGGGATTTTGGCAAGGCAGAGTTACAGTAATTAATTTCTTATTTGTTTATCTCTGCAGAAAGATGATTATTTCCAACTGCTCCCACAGTTTATATCAAACTCATCCAGGAGTTTCAGCCATACAGTCAAGGCTGTAGCCTCACTCCACTTCAGTAAAGCATCGATTCAATGATAATACAGTTCGGGTAACCTGAGACTTTCACCTGTTTGGTTCAATTCCACTCCATGACATGTTACTGTTTTTAGTTTTCTTCTGTAGCCTATAAAATTACCTGTAGATTTGTGAGGCTCAAATCCCATTCCTGACTGACTCAGGAGAGGCCAGACCCCACTTTAAAAGATATACCATACTGTAAAGCAAAAGGACACTCTGATTTGTCATGTCATGTTCTCCCCTCATTTGGTGGATCGACTTTGATGTATCCAAAATCCTGAACCCTGCAGCAGAGATAGGAGCCCAAGGCTTATCCTGGGTGCATGAAGCACCAGGATTAGGTGGAGACTTTCCTTTAAGCCTCCCTCAAGCCCACTCTTATATATATTGTCTGTCCATATGCAGCTCTAAGTATCATACCTTGATTAAGCAAAACTCTTTTGGCTCCCTGATGGAATTTCTCCATTGAACAAACTGGACAAAGATTTCTTTTGGGAAAGTCACAGTACCTAAAGAACAGGAAGGAGTATCTAAACAACAGGAAAAAATACAGCATCCATAAATATATTACCTGGCGTAGTGTTGTGAAGCAGAGCAACACAGGCTCCCCAGGCAGGTGCAAGAGAGAGCCCTTTATTGCAAAAAGCAGGCCTTTTAAAGCAGTTAGGACTTTATCAGTTACATTCCAATTAAACACAACAAATATAATTCAACCAACCACCATAAACCACAATATGAACATGTAATGGTTATATAACTTGTTTTTCTTCCTCTAATTCAGCTGAGTCACTTTCCCATAGTCCTTTTCTACTTAGCTGAAGTAGCAGGCCTGAGCCATGATTTTACAAGGGTAATAAGGCCCTTTTTTTGTAAGGTTTTACCTATATGCAATTCCCAGTTGTGGCATGTGCCCTGCCAGTGGTATGTAGAGGACTTCAGGGTGGCATGAAGATATTTAATGAATATCTGAATTGCCTCTCTTTGCCCAAAGAAACATGGCCCAAGATGGAGACGGGAACTCGTGAGCAGCTGCCTCTGCCATCTCTGCCTCCAGGTGAGACAAGCACTCTGGAGGGAAGCAGAGCTCCCTGTCCTCTGCCTTGCATCAAGGAATACATACTTTGGTCCAGAAGTTCATGATTTTCCTTTAACACTAGCCCGGTGTGATGTGCCCCAATTGTAAATGTCAGGGGTCCAGCTGAACTGCCAAGCACCTATGTCAAATCCTGATGAGCAATGAGGCTTTAAAAATTTTCTCTTTTAACTGCATTTTCTTATATTTTAAATAAGCATATGTTAGCCTGGAGACTTCTGTCTTCTGTAGAAAGCTGTTAGCAACACTGTATATCTCACTCATTCCAGCACATTTTACTTCCCACAAATGTTGACAACCCTGTGCGAAGGCAATGAGGATCTGTAGTTCTGACCATCCCCGTCAAGGAGGAATTCAGAGAGGAAAGCCAAGAAATCAGGGATGAGGAATGGATGGGAGACACTATTTCGCTCATTTGTTTCATCTGCTGAAGACAAACAGAGCTGCAAAACTGGCAGCAGAAGAGAGAGCTATGACTCCCATTCCTCTCCAGTCAATCCAGTGAATAATTAATGCACTTTTACTCAGTATATAAAAGTATACTTTTAACAATAGGTGCTTCTAGTGCAGCTATTTAAGTACCATCACATTAAAGATGCATAATTAGATGAACTGCAGGAACCCAAGAAGACGGTTAAAAATTCATGGCATGCTTTGGAGCAGCAGTGCTTGTGCACTGTGTAGCTGCCATGAGCCACTACCTCCCTGAGCACTCATCAGGTGGCACCGGCCTGTTAAACGAAAGTAAATTAACGAGCAAGAAACAAGCCAAGAAAGGTACTGTCCCGGCCTTTATTACTGGCACTGGCTTTGCAGATCCGCGGGTTTCCCAGCCGTGCCGCGCCGGGCGCTCATCCCGCGGGGCCTGGCGGGCCGGGGGCGGGGCGGCCGCGGCCGTTGCCGGGCGGGAGGTTTGAACGGCGGCGCCGAGGACGATGAGGAGGCAGCGGCCGGGTGCCCTTGGGCCGGTGAGTGCGGGGCTGGCGAGTGCCGGGGCCGGCAGGGCAGAGCAGACCCGGCCCGCACCCTCCGGTGCCGCGGGGGCGGGGTGGGGGGGCGGGGGGGGGCGGGGCGGGGC
>VXBU01009302.1:136162-167459 GCA_013400315.1 Bombycilla garrulus | reverse complement strand
TGCGCTGTCTCCGACCTCGGCGGGACTGCTGGGTGGCGGCGGTGCAGCCGCGCTCCTGAGGGAGCTCGCCGGGGGACGCGCGGCCGCCCCGGCAGAGCTGTTGCTCTGGCTGGGCCGAGCTGGGCCCCTCGCTCAGCCTCCCCTCCGCAGGCTTTTGGAGCTGCCCCCATGCACCTCTTTAACCATTCAGCCCCTGGTTTTCCAAGACATGAGGGTTTCTTTACACCTCGAGTTGGTTAAAAACACAAATAATTTGAATTCGGGAGTGTTTGTGAAACTATGGCTGTCAATTGCGGTGAACGCTCATCTTTGTCTCTACAAGTTGCTAGAAAATGCCCGACTTCATAGCCCCCGTTTTAGAAGAGCATCCACTGCCCGGCTACTTGTTTGCTTTAAATAGATCTACTATACTTACAGGGTTTAGATGTAAACCGCTGTGGCAGTAAATCAGAAGTGTACCTTGGAATAAGATTCTGAAAGCCTGTGATGAAGTTACCAAGTAAATGAAGTAAAATTTCTACTCGTCCTACCTTCAGCAGTACCTGTATAATTTTTTTAACTGTTGTTATTTTTGTTTGTTTTGTGACTGCAATACCTGTGTACTACTAGAAATACTTGAAATTTCTTATACTAAGTATACTTAGGTGGGGAATATAAAGACACTTTTTACAAGTGTTGCTTAGGTAGTTCCTCAGTGTGGGGCTGAAAATCCCAGCAGTTCTTAATACTCGTCTGGATTGTGCTGCCGCTGGTGGGGGAAGGATGGACCCCACGAGGGAAACGGTGCATTAGTAGACAGCATATGGCAAAACAGTGCTGTGTCATTCCTGTGAGTCCAGATGGTGTGCCTATATTTTTAGACAGAAGTGGGGGGGAGGGAAAGCTGACCAATCTCTTTTGGTAGTCACAAAGAACTTTATACATTCCTAAATCAGGCTGCTAAGTCCTTCCTTCAGATGAGATTTATATGGTGTAGTTATTTAAGCTATGGCTCTACAGCCATTTACTGGTAGTCCAGAATATTTTATGTAAGCCTAGCTGAGATGTAGTGTGGACTGAATGCTTTGTGTAGCTCTTGAAAGCCCCAGTATAGATACATGCAGATGACCCAAATAGGAGTGTTTATTTCCTCACTGTAGTTCTGTAACAGGTAATAGATGTGGAGAGGAGCTGGGGCAGTGCAGGGGCTTGGTGTCTTGGGAATTATTAGGGGGAAGTAGGATGTCATTTTTTGGAGCTTTACAGCAGCTGACTTATTAGTTTAGGCTCAGAGAACAAGTAATTATTTCTTAGGGACAGGTGTGGGCCTTGCTTAGGTTTTCATAGCCATGTAAAATTTGACTCAGAAGAAAAGAAGATGGATGAAAGCTATTAACTACTCCCCTTTTTTTGTTTGTTTGTTTGGGGTTTTTGTTTTCTTGTTTTGTTTATTCTTTTTGTTTTCTTTTCTGGAATGAATCCTAAGAAAAAGTGTGAATAAAGATGTGGGTGCTGAGAATGCAGAGATGTTGTTGCCCTGCTTTATCCCCTTCTGGCTGTGATTGAAACTTTGAAAAGCAAACCTGTGAGGGTTAAAAATGGGATTGTCCGTGGTGCCATACAGGGTCCCAGGCTTTCATATATCAGCTGCAGAGAATACTAGCAGAACTTCTATGGAAAATATTTCTGATGTGAGCTTTGGGAGCTATTTACAACCATGAACTTGTTACCTCCAGAGGTAGTTGAGGCGCTCTTGTTTAGTAATGAGAAAGCATCACTCTTCACTGACCTGTGAAATATTTGCAGTGCAACCCTGCAGTACTATGACAATATTCTGTTATTCATTCCGTTCTTCATATGTCAGAAATATTTGGTTTGGCCAGGGGATGGCCACATAACCAGGTAATGTGTATCAACCATCAGTGGCATCTAGTGGGCCTTTGGGAGACAGCAAACAGGCTGTGATCCTTCACCTTAATTATTTTCTGGCCTGGTGTGGCTTGACCTCTTTGAAGTCTCAAGTGAGGAATAATGCACATTTATAAATGTTTTCTGTGGAAGTAGGCAGGAAAAAGTTGACTTCCCAGCAGTTTTTATAAACCCTTAAAAAACCCCTCTCCTTCAAAATACGGTGATGGTGAATTCTAGTGACTTGCCAGCCACGTTTAGTTTACCTCATAGCTTGAATGAAAAGTGTGCCTGATGTGGTGCCTGTATGGTCTTGAAGCCCCTAAGGCTGTTTGACTTTTCAGTTCAGGGCCTGATGCAGTTGAATATTGGGATAAGTCTCCTTTTTCTTTGCTTCTGCTGTTACCTGAATTTCTTATCAACCGGAAGTGAAAAAAAGAAATAAAAAATTTAACTTTTTTTTAAGACAGCCAAATAGGTGATGAGATTGACTTTCTGATTTAAAATATTTCAGACATTTTCTTCAGTTTAAAGTTTATTTTAGTAGGGGTCTCTGTGAAAAGTGGGTTGTTAATTTATGAGCTTTGTTCAGCTAGCCCTCTCTAGGACCATATGTTCTTATTCTGTGAATGACACAAGGAGGCACATAAATTTTTAGTAACTTTCAGATGGTACAGTGAGTTAATCTCGGTTTGGAATTTGCATGTATAATGGATATAGTAAATCTGTTTTGTCTCATGTTTTACTCACTTATTCCTGAAGAGAGAACTCCCATTCACTTTCAGTAACCATTGCAATAGCTGCGCATAACTAAAACCTAGAGTTCTCTATCCCAACTGCTGAGGATGTAGAAAATTGAGAATTATGTTAGCTTGTTTTTCATTTAATCCTTTGGTTTTGTGGCATATCTAGGAATGTGACACCCAAGAGAAGATCAACTTTGAGGTGCGCATGCGGGAGGGCATCTGCAAGCTGCTGGCCGTGAGCACACAGAGGGAGCAGCTGCTGTGTGCCCTGAAGAGCCTCATGGTGTGCAACGCTCGCATCCGCGCCTACAGGGCACAGCTGCAGGGCCCGAAGGAGGAGCCCAGCCCGGCCAGGGCTCAGGAGCGGTGAGTAACAGCTCACATGCACAGGGAGCAGGATGAAGCAGGCATTTACCTGCAGGAATTTTTAGCAGTCTGTCTAGGAATATGGATTTAAATCCTTCCTTATCTCTTAAACATAAATTACTGCTGCCTTAAAGCGTTACATTATAAAATAATTCCATTATCTAATTTTTGCTTTAGAAAATTAAATAGAAGTAATATTTTCCTGGGTAGATTTTAGTTTTGACATTAAACTCTAATTTAGTATCAACTAAGACAATGGACATATTTCATTGATTACCCTTAGCATACAAAGTTACCTTGCCAAGTCTGATGGGACAAAACAAAACTATCCAAGTCAGAATACGGCTATTTGTATTTTTCATTCTTTTTATTGTTATCAAGGGTCCTTTAATAATGGCCTCATCGTGGTTAATTGGTACCCTCTGCTGGCCACTTGCGTTAACTACAGCGAAGTGATAAATTCAACACTCAATGGGAGGAAAAGTAGCTGAAAATATTCTCACTTTGTAACTCTTGAAGGAACCAAAGTATGTGTGTTTTATTTGAATAATGTTACAATTTTTTTGGTCTAAATGGAATTTATTTGGGGTGCAGTGTTGAGAATCGTGATGCAGAGACGCTATTGCTCCCCGGTTAGTAGTCTAATGAAATATTATGTTGCAGTTTAGCATAGAAACTCTTTGAGTACATGCTTGGCTCCAGTTAACTGTACTGTAGGAGCAGTTCCCCTGCGTTTTGGTTTCAGAAATGTTGCCTTACAGGAGAAATGTGTTGGAGAAAGAGCAGCATTTTCTGTCCACTATTCTGAAGCTGATTTTGAAAACTAGCATATAGTATGTGTGATATTCTGTAATTATTGCGTTTGTATTGCTCTTTCCTAATAAAATAAGGAATTTTTTAATGCTTCATCTTTTATTTATGTTTTTAGTGATGGAATAATATCAAGTGTGTGTATATGTGCTGATTTACTCAACTCCTTGTCCTTGATGTCAGTGAGCACAGAATGGTGATGGCAATATGTCCAGAACAGGGCAGGGATATTTGGACAGGGATCTGAACAGTTGTATTGTGTACTTGATTTGTGACTGCCATGCATTGCTTGGATTTCTGTCTTCAGGGGTCCTTGAGGTGTCCGTGGGGGTCATTAGAAGAGATGCAGACTACAGAGTTATTTCTCTATTATTTAAATTGTATCTTTGGTAGTTGATAGTTCATTTGGAGTTCTTTTCTTTTGATATTTCCTTCAGACTGGAATTTTTTAAGGCTTATTTGCAGCAAAGAGAGGAAATTTTTCTAGGATCCTAGAAAAATCCTATAATCTATGAGTTCTGAAGATATTCTAATTGCCTCTGGAAGTCATGATACTGGTAGCAGCTAGAAATTTTAATTTCATTAATAGAGGGGGAGGCAATTCTTTAAACAATAATAGAACCAATAAATTAAATTGCATAGAATTCTGCACATACAGAAGGGAAAATTTATAATATATTTGATCCTGTTAGAGCTGGAAAAGACAAGGAAGATGAATCTACTTGTTTTTTAATACTCAGGTTACATACACTTTTGACAAAAGTCTTCTAGGGAATTTTTAAAAGTGATGGCATACCTTCCTTCCAGATTATGTTCTAAGAAATTAATGACTCATATCTTAAACCAGAAATACCAAAATCAACTTAGAAGAAAAGCATTTGAAATGAGCTATAATATGAAAATCCTGATGCTTCTTAGTGTTTAAAGGGTTGAGTTTTAGATATCCAAATGCACAGATCTCAAATATCTTTTTTCTTTTCTTTGTTTTTGGAGGTCGTCAGAAAATGGGACAAAAGACAGGATGGCATGCAGAGCAAAGGTTGCTATATCAGGTAAGAGGCTGGGTAGTCAATTGTAGAAGCTAGTTAGCTGGACAGTGTCTTGTAATACAAACTATACAAAAAAGATTGTATTTTTACAGTGTTTATGTAGTTCAGAGGCATCAGTCCTCTAATGCTGCAAGGGGACTTGTGCTTAAGTCACACATGGGCTTTTGAAGATCCTACCTTCTATTTCCATTTTACTCAGAGGGCATTCCACTCTGAGTAAATTTCCAGAGGGAAATACTTCTTTTTTGTTTGCCACTAAACACTGAATGCATTTCAAAGCTAAGTAAGTGTGAGTGTGCTGAAAACGTTTTTTCTCCTCACAGTGGCAGAATTTGACATGATAGTACAGGGCATGTCTAACAAATTGACAGCAGAATTATAACTAGTATGCAAATGTTAATTAGGCAGTGCAGATTACATTACTATAGCAAAACTATAGTGGTATGGCTTCAGTGCAGGCTAGTAACAAGGACGTTTAACAACTATTCCTAATGGGCTGTTTTCCAGCCTGTTCTCAGACTTCAGCACTGTGGATTTATTGTTTTGTTTGCCTGTGACAATAGTGGATGTTACTACATTCAGCAGTCCTGTGGCTGTTCTGCCAGCTTTGCTAACAGATCTGCTTGTGCTCACTTACCTGCTTTATTAAGAATAAAATGGTGTAGAACAGCTCACTACTGAAACTGTTTCAGTTAATTCTGCATATTTTGATATATCTCTAAGCAAGTTAACTTTTAGTAGAAGAGTGATGGGCACATGGTTCAATAATGTTTTTTTTTGCCAGCACAGCTGTTTGCAGAATGTGTATCTGTCTTTCCTCCTTATGGTAGTCTGATGAAAGCATCTGTTTGCCTGTCTGTGCTGTGGTTGCACCTTTTTTCAAATTTGGGGAGCTGTATACATTGAAGACTTTAGGGTCATATAATACACTTCTGCTATCTTTAGAAAATCAGAATTTTTTAAGAGCTCTGTTTTTAGTATGAAAACCTTGCTCAGGATATGAAAGATTCAGCTTGTTTCTTTTGATGGAATAAGATCAGGGAAGGGTGAAATACACCACTTCGTATTTGGTGCTGTCTGTAATGATTCTGCCCTGTTACCAACACAGTGGCTCTCAAAACTGGAGTTTATGTCCTCAGAAGTGTGGCACAGATCGAGGTGCAGTCCCGCCTGGGAGGGCTGGGTGCTGCCATGCCTCACCTCTCTTCAGATCCTCTGGTCAGGAAGCCTGGCCAGGTCCGCTTTACAGCAGAAAAGCCTAAATGTTGTTCTTAGCCTCTGCTGATTTGTTCTTTCTATAGGTCACCTGTTATTACTTCCTGATTTTCTACCCTGAGTAATCCATCCACAAAAAATAGGGCAGTCATGACCAATTGCAAAAGTTCGGGAAGAGCTATGCAGGACTACTGAGGAATATGCTCCTACAGAAAGCAACTCTCTCAAATACTGTGTGGGAAGTGCATTCCTTAATTCACAGTTTTTCACACTTGTAGCATTTTTACTTATCTTCCATATTTTTGAATAAATTATGTAATTTATGTTATTGTACCAATCAATTTTTTTTGTCATAAGACAGTGCATCAAATGTTGATCAAAAAGCATAATCATAAGCTAAAGTAATTTTATAAAGGAATCGTTGGGTTTGAATTTGATTAATGTAATATTTGAATGTATCCACTTTGCATCCACACAGATTTACAGCTAATGGTAACTGAAATTAAGGTGTGTGAAAATTGATCTTTATTTTTGATAAATGACAGCTCTTTCAGTCCAAGATTTACAAGCTGATTTACAAGTATCATGTTAAACTTATTCCAGGATCGACTGTCTATACCCTGTTGATTTTCTGACCTAGGTGTAAATTTTTCAGCTAGGAAGATGTTGAAAGTACAATACAGAAGTAATCTTTAATCTACTACTCTAATTGCTAACAAGGTCTATTGAGTGCATTAAAATTGTCATTCAGAGTTTGCTATGATTAAAGATAGGAGAAGCTTTTATTTGTAACTGTTTTCAAATATGAATGTAGATTTGAGACCTTTGTATTTCAGGAAAGAGAACATTCTGTGCTTTGTCTCTGAAAAAGATGAATATATATATCTTTTAAAAGTTTGAGAGAGACTTCTGTAATGATTTTAATGAAACTATTTCTCTTTATGTGAAACCCCCTATTTTTAGAAACGCTTGGTATGCAGATGCATCTTTAGAAGTGAAAAGCAGTTTCAGAACGTGGTGATATATTGATTTTTAGGAAGTTAGAAGTCTAAAGCTGTACGCTGGCAGGTCACTTGAAAGTTCATTTGTTTTCATGAACACTTAAAATAGATTAATTTTAAAGTTTCAGTATTAAAATAGCATTTATAATAAGACGTCTCATAATAAAAATTACCTGAAATTTGAATTTTTCATTTAACTTCTGAGACAGAGTGACTATATGTGATTTCACTTAAATCAACAAGTTTTCTGGGTAAACTCCTATAGGAATACATGACAATCTGATACCAAAATACTGGCGCCATTTTGCATCTTAGGATAATGAATTTTTTTAGCATGATGGATTTTTCCATCAGGCTCATATGAAGGCAACACTGGAGTCAGCAGTGCTTCTTTATAACAATATTGAAGATTGTTGTCACAAGACTGAGCTCTTGCTGTTCGCTGCTGCCATCATGTGTCACTTAATATATTGCATATACTTTTAAACAGTATCCTTGTACTTCAGAAACCAGGTTTGTCTTTTTACAGGGGACTAATAAAAAACATTATGTCATAACCTGAGTCCTCAAAGCTGGAGGAAAATGTCACTTAGTACTATGTTGAGTTTAGTAGGTAAATTGGAAAATTTAGCGAAGAAAATGCTTTCCTAATATTAAAATGACGGGCATGATTTAAAATAATGGTTTTGTAATTGCCTCTCTTCTATGGAAGTAGGAGGATATTTTTGAGTTAAAAGAAAAAAAAAAAAAGAGTTCTAAACTCTTTTTTATGCTAAGACAATTCTCACTGAGAATGTGATTACAAGTGGTATTGTCTCTGTGGCTACCAAAACAAGATTGAAGTGTTCGCAGTATAAGTATCCCAGTCTTTTCATTCAAACAGGAATGTTTTCCTCTTGCAGTGGGATGAGTGGTTTTCAGCATAAGGTAAGCAGGGTTTTGGTTTATGTCTGTGCATAATAATGGGCTCAGAGAATACCTCTCAGAACTGTATTACACAGCTTCTCTGAAATATTATTTCAGGTACTTTCAAATGAGATTTAAAATATTCTTTATTCTGGCATAATTTCTAAACAGAAATGACACTTCAAGTTGAACTAATTATTGCATTTTCTTTTGATGTGGATAATAAACTTCTAACAGTTATGCTGTTCTTTGGGTAGAAGGCCCTGTTGCCACCAGAACATCAGAAAAAGAGACAACACACTTTTTGTAATTTATTTTGATCACAGATCTACAATATTGACTATAACTTAATTTCCCTTCCTTCTTTTTCCCCCTTTAGATATTCGAATACCATTAATGTGGAAAGGCTCTGACCACTTCAGCAAAAAAGAAAGTATGTAAGATGTAATGAATTACTCTGATAAACAATTGCTTATGCCTATAAATTTAAATTGGATGAGGAAGTTCATACTCATTTCAACTCCTTTTTTGACCTTTCATTGTGCCTGTATTTTACTCTTTGTTGTGTAAATGCTTGTAATTTGAAGTTGCTGGTTGTAGCAAGCTGAGTTAGTTCAAAGTTCTGTGGTTCAGTATTTAAACCCTACTCTCTAAACAGTACCTGAGGAAGAATTCCAGAGGGAGCAACAGAAAAATATTGTATTAAATGTTTAACTGAGAAACTTCTGATTAAACACATTGTTCTATGTCTTGTCTGTACATTGGAGGCTGTTTCCAATGAGAAATTTAAATGAAAGTTGACTGTTGGTGTTGAGGGTATTATTGGATAGCCTTCAAGTACATGCATTTTGCTGTGTCATGGAGATTAATCCTAAATCCGTTCCAGCTGTCACCTGGCATTGATTTCACTTTGATTTTCAATAGGGTCAGAGATGCAAAGCATGGCAAAATAGTCTAATCCTATGTAGCATGTTCATAAAATAATACAGACTTTAGACCAAATGTTTGGGGTTCTTTTGTGTAAAGTCTATATTACTAAACAAAATTACATTTTTACTAATGGTTTTGAAGTGGCCAGCAGACACTATACCTGATTACTCAACCTTTTATTTTTTTTTTTTTTTTCTCCTAATATAGCTAGGCATTTTTTTCCCTTTGTGTATGTTGTTCTACCTATACAGCAGCTTTGATAGGTCAATTACCATAAAATCCTATGATGAAAATTTCTGGTGGGAAGAATTTGAGGGTAATTCCTCAGAAGTCTGAATTACCTTTTGTACGGTTTTGTTTACTGGCAGTGTTTAGTGTTGTGACGTGCAGTGTGGCCAATAAAAGCTTTCTCTGACTCTCTCCAGAATCTCAGCGCTATGCAGTGTTTTGTTTGTTCAGAATGGGAGCTGAGGTTTTTGATACTGAGGTGACTATTGTGGATGAAGCAATAACAGATATCTGTTTTGAAAATGTAACCATATTGTGAGTATAATTTACTTCTGTTGAATGAAGTACAAATATTGCTGTTTTCTTTTGCAGGTGAATGTGATTATGAGTAAGATTGGCTGAGGTCCACTAGGTTTTGCTGTGGGCAAAGGAATCAGTAGAGGCTCTGTTCATTTTAGTGGGTGGAGGATCTCCATCTCTGGAAGGCTGGTTTTTGTGTACAAAATTATGCTGGTTGTGGATGGACTAGTTGATCTGTACTTCTTTTCATTTTTGCTCTGCTGAAGCATTTTTCTTTATATTAAGAGATAAACAAACATCTCAAGAACAGCATTAAGTTAAAACCTGAAACCTGAAAGCATTATGACAATGTAGATGTAAATGTTGCACCCGGTGTTTCATTGTTATCCTGTCCAGCAGGTTACAGTCTCTTACCTCATGTCTGTTAAACCTACCTGAATATGTGCTTGACTCCACTTCCTGTCTTTATCTTTTATATCAACAATTTAGAGTCCGTCTCCTGAGGAAGACTGACTGGAAAACCAGAACTACCAAAAACTTTAAATTAATATCCTGAAAACAGTTTAACTGAAATTTTAAACTCTCTTAAATACCCATTCAAGTTAAGCATGTGAACAAAGATTTAAATCTGCTTCTTCGAAGTTATGAGACTTGACCATTATAATTTTCTGTGAAACACTGCAACAAAAGCAGAAAAGGCACCTTGTATTCCCACAAGGCATATAAAAGCTTTGGAATGATTTCATCATGGCATGTGTGTAATGTCATGATTTGTATCTGAAAGATGAGGTTAGGCTTCTGGCTTGATGACTAAACTTGAGAACAAGGGAAGCAGTAGAACAGAAATCTGAGAAAGGCTGTGGGCCAAAGGATGCAGCAGTAGGTAGTTAAGTTGTAAATGACAGATTTTTTTAGATAGCATTTTTTTCCCAGTAATTTGAAGGGGATGGGTTGCCTCTAAGATAGCTTTAAAACAGTTCAATCTGATTTAGGACTGTATGCAGGGATAAGTTTTCAATCATGTGATTTTTGTGTAACAGTAGAGGGCAGATTTAAGTATGTTTGAATGTCTTGCCTGTGTATTTCCACAATGTGGGTGTTTTTTTCCATTTTTAAGCTAAACGTTGAATTTCCTGTTTGTAATTGTTTATGGTGCAACTCTCCATCTCATGACCTCAATGCTAAGTTACTGCTGGGTACTCTAGTCCTTAATTCCATATTAATGTATATAATACATATAATGTATTATAATGTATTATTGTATATCTGTGCCTGAATCTTATTGCATTGCTTCCCTTGATTAGAAAGATATTGTTTAATCTGTAAAGTAGCAGCAGCATTCCTTGGCTCCATACACAGATTGTTAACAAACGCTCTGAAATTTTCTCCTCCCCCACTTCAGTGATGAAGCAAGCCCAGATTTCCAGGTGAAGGTTGAAGTGTATAGCTGCTGTACAGAGGAGTCTTTATGTATAACAAACACTCCTAAGAAACTGGCAAAGAAACTTAAAACGTCCCTCAGCAAAGCTACAGGGAAGAAACTCAAAGTTGCGCTGGAGGAAGACAGCACTGAACCCCTTTTGCCTGCTGACCCAGTCATCCAGTAAGCCACATATATTGATGTTCTGGTTTTATAGCTTTTAAAATAGAAATAGGCCAAATATAATTGTAAATTCTTGGCAAACTGCCAAGAAACTTGTTTTTTTTTCTCTATTTGCCTAAGTGAAAAAAAATATACATTTTAAAATAGGAAATGAGAAAGTAGGTGTGAATTCCAGCCATGTCGCTGAGCCCTGGGGCCTGGTTCTGATCTTGAAACACACAAGCAGCCTTTATCTTTGTGCTCCACAGCTAGCCAGCTGGTAAATCCACTGTTCTTTGCAAACTCCAAAACATTTTTAGTTTGATCTCTAGAGGAAGTCGAGCTTGTATGGTCTGTCTGTGTCTCTCTGTCCATCTACTTCTCCTCCTTCCCCTTTCTCCATTTACTTCCTCCCTCACGCTATTATTGCACCTGGCCAGTGCTGCTCATACTTGACAGGTAGATATGTGTAAAAGTTGCAAGTTGTGTGAAATAGGAAAAGGTGTTTATGTAGGCAGGAGAAACCACTCCTGTACCCTCTTCCCTAATTCTACTTGCCACTTTTCAGTAAAACTCTGCACTGCCAAAGGCACTTTATGGTTACAGGCTACTTAACAGGAGATTTCAGAATTGGCTTCAGCACAGAACATTTTGAAATAACTTACTGATTTTCAGTGTTCATAGGCATGAGTGCTTTTCCCAATAATTTACCTGTTTCCTTTTAAAAATTAATTGCCTACTACTATTTTCCAGCTACTTTGATTTCATTGGGATTTAAGCAGGCCAAGTACCTAATTTGTAAATATTAATAGCATTGGTTTATTTTATTTATTAATATTTTTAGAAAGCACTTTTTTCAAGGCATTCCTTTTTTTTTTTTGGCAGCTGACAGTAAAGAATCAATGCTTAATTCTTGCTGGGTGTTAAGTCTAGTCTTAGTGTAACTTCATATATCTATTTCCTGGGATTTTAAAAGGAAACATCCAAACATAATCTATTTTTGTTGAACTGATATAATGGTAAACTGATTTTACTGTTTGACTCAAAAACAGACATCCAAGAGATTTTATCCACTCAGCAAAACAAATTTTATCACTAACTTTCCAGTGGATTTCACCTAATGACAATGTATTTTTCAATCTGCATCATGTCAGGTGGCTGTGCTTTCCACGAGCTTCAGCTGGGTTATGAGACACTATCATTAGACACAGTTTGAATCAGATATAACCACTGGCTTCTTTGCTTCAATATAGATTGCCTGTCTTTTAAGGAAAAAGCACCAGCAGGCAATTTAAACAGCTGCCTCCTCCCCTGGGTTTTGCTTTTGGTTTCTGAATTGAATTTTCCTTCCCTCCATCTTGGAAGTTTGTTGTTTCTACTGTAGATAAGCAGCTCACAGTGACTTAGTTTTTCTTAACACAGTTAAATGAACAATGAACTGTTAAATGATGGCATTGCAGGGTGTTTAAAACAGTTGTTTGGAATGAAACAGGTTATTATAGGCAGAAAATAAATTGTCAATTTTTTGTATAGGCTGCCCCTAGGATTTATATTAGTTAGACCTTGGTATATAGCCCTTATAAAAGGGAAGAGACTGGAAGATTACAAGAGATCTTTCAAGTATTCCCAGAGAGTTTTACCAGTCCAGCAGGAGAAATTAAACTGCAACAAAAAGTGAACTTTCTGTATTATGCGAACACCTTTTCTCTGTAGATTTCATTTGTACAATCCTTTTTCTTTTCAGCGCACACAGGTGAAAGTCTCCATTTTCCAAACCCTCTGTGATCCCTCTGTTTCAAACTTCTTGGCTTAGAAATCTCTCTGGTTAGTGAGGAAACTGTCAGACTTGGAAATTCTCGAAAAAGCTTAGTGACAAAGGTCTTGGTTGCTTAAGTTAGTTAATTTGAAATATACTGATATTCTCTCTTGATTATCCCTCATTTGCCTGCTTAGTTTTTCAATTCTAGCTTAAATTATTTTTTTTTTCTTTTTTTAGATTTTTCATAGAAGAAAAAAAATTTCAGTGCAGTTTTATTATCAAATTCCAGTGTAACCATGTTACTCTTTGGCCAAATCACTGGACAGTCTCCCTCAAGTGCCTGTTTATTTGTTTGCAGAACTGGCCTGCACATGCTCTGATTGTTGTTTGATGTATTGTCCTCCACTGGGCTGAAGGTGCAGCAGCTTCCCTGTCCTATGTTTGATTTTGCAAATCCCCAGTGATATTTTGCTGGAAGTACACAGCCCAATCTGGTGTCCTCACTTTTATGGTTGGGTTCTTGTTAGCACCTGAAGGTTATATTTGGTTTTACCATATATTGTTTAAGATCTGATTGAAAGGTGAGCATATTGAATTTTTTTTTTTTTTTTTAATTTTTTTACACCTCACAAGTCTTCCACTCACTCCTTCACTCACATTGAATGAATGAGCCAGGGTTGGGATTTCTAACCTTGGGTTTAATATTCAGGAACAGATTCTGGAACTGAAGATGTCGTAATTAACATACATTGATAGAGTGTTACAGTTACACCTTCCCACACCCAGGTGTGTGGAAACTTCAGTGCCTCTGTCTCTTGATCAGTAAACAAATTTAACAATGAGCCTTTGCCATAGGCATGTGGAGATCAGCTGTTTTTTGGGTTTTTTAATGAAGTTGTTACATGGAAAAATACTACAGATACACAGAGTAGTGAATGAGATGCAGCAGGCAGATTATTCTTTGTTATATAAAGAAATTGCCATTTAAGGCAGTTAGCTAATTCTCTGAATTGCAAAGGAAAAACACAGTCAACATCCTGATTAGCCAGTTAAATCTGAAAAATATCTGT
This sequence comes from Bombycilla garrulus, assembly GCA_013400315.1. Classification (NCBI taxonomy): domain Eukaryota; kingdom Metazoa; phylum Chordata; class Aves; order Passeriformes; family Bombycillidae; genus Bombycilla; species Bombycilla garrulus. The sequence goes on along the minus strand of VXBU01009302.1, from coordinate 153,610 downwards.
AGATAAAACTTTCCTAGATTATATTGCAGCTGCCTGAAAGGAATGATTTGTATTTTAGAATGAAAATGTTACTGTGAAGCATATTTTAAAAGTGAAGTAGCTATTTTTTTTGGCAAGGTTGTTGTGATAATTAGTCATGCTTTAAAAAAAAACAAAAAACAAACAAAGTAACTTTAGAATCACCACAGCAGTTTTATCTGTGAGAAGAAACTGATCTTTCTGGTACAGTTTAAATAGAATGGTAATGCATTGCTCAACTGCACGGTCAAACGTAATCAGTGGAGAATCTTTCGTTAGGGAACAATTTAGCAGGGAATATATACAAATGCTGATGAGGTTTTGTTCAGATTGCCCTCTTGAAATGCTTCATAGCAGTGGTTTTTCACCCAGGATGTTATATTGTATTTAATTTTCTCTTTGTTCCCTGGAGACAGATATGTAACAGACCTCCCCTCTAACGAACTTCCTACTTTTCCTTCCTCCTCTTTCATTAGGGTTAGGGGGAGGTAGAAACTCTCTTTGTTTATCTGCAGAGCCAAAGATCTGAAAACTATACATTCCCACTGTACTAGTAAGAATAACAAAATCTGAAAAATACAAAGATGGAAAGCTATTCTTGGTGATCTTAGTTCAGTGATGTCTTCTCAGCTTTTACACCACTAAACTTTATGTTCTACTGAATATATTTTAAGGATCTTGTGCTAGATGCTGTTGGTGAGAGTAGTTAGTGGTTTGGAGGGGTTTGTTTCCCTATGAGCTTTGTTCTAACTGCCATTAGCCAGGTGGAATTCTTACTGTGTTGCTGGACTGTAAATCTCTTACTCAGTCCAATGAGTATTTTAGAGGAAAGGTTAAATGTACTAAGTTTATACCAGTTTATTCCAATAACTGCCATTCCACAATTGCACTGTGCAGAATTGTAAGAGTGATACTTTTTTCCCCTAGGCAAAATACAAAACTAAGATAAAAGATTCTGAAACCTGTAAGTCCAGTAAGTGAAAAAAAAATATTTCCAAAACTGACCATACTATTTCTGTACAGATTTCTGCCTATGAATAATCAACCTATTGGAGCCTATTAAAAATACATATATAAAGAACTGGTTTATAAAGTGTAGTCTGCACAGGCAAAGCAAAGAGCAGGGCACCATGGAGAAGCAGTGTAATGCCTTTTAATTTTTAACCTGTGTTTTCAGATAAAGTTTGTCATCAGTTGTTCTATTAACTTTAGGAATTTTTGAACCTATTACCAAATCAAATTGCTTTAGGCCTAGGAATAAAAGCTGTAAAACTGTTGACTTGGTGTCTGACTGGAGGAGAGAGGTGCTTTGAGCATCCAGAGGGTGAAGAAGGTTTGGATAGCACAGCCTTTATGCCTGTGTTTGGCTGCTGCTGGCTCTCCAGGAAGCACAAGCCCAGCTGGTAGGCAGTGACCACACGAGAAGGCTCCTGGCCAGCTGGTCCCAGAGAGGAGGCAACAGGAAGAGTTGTGATGAAGGATGGCATTGGTCTGGAAGTTGAGGTGGGAGGAACTGGAGGTACACACATGGAGGCAGGAGATAAGCATCTAGGAAGGAGAGGAACAGACTGCGGAACAGTATTTGATTACAAGGAGAACCGGAGATAGAGGAGTTGTGTGTGAAGAGGCTGAAGGTGGCCGTCTGGTCACTGACAGGTGCTGCTGTGCACCTTGGTGTTTCATTGTACCCAGTGTGGTCTCTCAGGTGTGCCTAGACTCTCTTTAATTACTGCGTGAGCAGAAATGTCCTGAACGTGCCTTTTCTTTCACATTTAGTGGAGCAAAGTACAGCTTGCTAGCATACACCACTTTGGGGCTGGAAAGTGCTGAGGATAATTTCAGGACCCACAACCTTACCATTACAGGAAATGGTAAGTACATATGGTATCAATTTAAGGAAATAAAAAACCAGTAACATTTTGCATTAAACTCGTGTAAACTAAAGCGCTTAAAGAGATTATTTTTCTTGATATTCAATATAGAAAAACTTTAATAAAATATTTAACGGTTCTAAACCAGGCATCTGTACACAGCTGAATAAACTATAAGTTGAGTGAAATTTCAAGTTGAGATGAAAATAGAATTCTTTTGAGAGTTTCTCCTGTCACTTGCATCTCCGTCTTATGTGAGTTGTAGTTATATACAAATTATTTCCCCTTCCTCACAACCAAGGAAGGGTATCAGAATGAAGAACAGCTTGTTCCTCTGTAGTCAGAAGGAAAGAAGAAAAATTGCTTCAGTTCGGCGAGATTGTTTGAGGCCCAGATTTAACACAGGACAAAAGTGTGTGTGCTTGCAGTCTGTGCTGGCTGCTGTCCTTCAGCTCTGGGGCAGCACAAGTTGGGAGCAGCCAGCCTGGATGCTGACACTGTGAGGGATGGATTATGCTGCAGGTGATGGTGGCATTTTCTCTTTTTGGTACTTTGTCCATTATTTTCTGCAAGGATAGCCCCGTCCATAAGCTATCCTCCAACCGTTAACGTAAGGCACGGGACTTTCACTGTTGCTTCTGGGAACTTAAATCATTTACTGAGGTAAACTTGACCTCAAAGGGAATTTCCTTCTTTACGTTTCAGTAATTCTGAATAAGTACAGATTTGAAGATTTATGAGGCGTTTATTTCTCGAAGTGTTGGATGAATAATTCTGAATACCTTTGATATTTGTAAGCCTTTCTTTATTAGTACTTTATATTCTTTCTTCTTGAAGTTCCTTTTTCTGACATTAATTTGCATAATTTAGTGTGGTGGGAAAGGACATACCTGGATATTTTGGTTCATTACAAGCATTTCTAAACCTTGACCAAAGACAGAGTCCCATTAGTGGAACATTGCTTTACCTACTTCTAATTACAGAAGAGAGAGAGCCTATTGCATAGCGGAGCTGAGTGATTCCAATTCATTAGAAACTCCTTGAAACCCTAAATGCTCTTCTAGTGCTGAAGGCGAAAGTAGATACAAATTCCAAGCCTTATTAAAACAATCTGAAGCAGAGTGCTCATGTGTAAATGTAGCTGTGTGTCACAATGGGATGGGCTCATGGATCATACTAGATGAGAGGGCCAGTGTACTTACTTTTCGAAGAGTTTCTAGCTCTGAAATGAGCTGCATTTTATGTAAGAACAACGCTTTTTTGCAGAACAATATTGCCATTTTTACTTGAAATTATTTTGGAATTTACTAACTTTTTTCAATTAAAAACCGCTTCCTGAAGACTAAAAATCAGTTTTAACCTAATCCTACAGGATTAAATCTCTTTTCTTAAAATACAAAAATATGCTTATTTATATCATGATCTTAATGTAAAAACAGATGTTTAGGGCAATTGCTGAGGACTGAGTATTTGTCTTTTGCCTTTTTCTTCCCCCCAGAGGAATCCTCTTTTTGGCTACCTCTGTATGGAAACATGTGTTGCCGTTTAGTTGTCCAGCCCTCCTGCATGACCAGGGATATGATGACAGGGTTTCTGAATCAGCAGGTAAGAAGACCTTGCTTGGATTTGCACTCTGGGCTGTTAATAGCTGTCAATAAGAGTCAATTGTTAAAACATTTGCTTTTATCTGAGGTGGTGTATTGAGAACTGGGGGAAAGTCTCTCACAGCTGCATTCTCAAAAGGTGCTTTCAGTGGCTGAGCATTGAGAAATCAGTGTTTCCTTGGCATAAATGATGTAGGCTGTCAGTAAAAATCAAGTACAACTCTTGTTCCAAAGTTGGTTTGCAGTGGTACTTGATGGCATCAGTCCTGATAATCCTGTGGCTCTCATCCTTGTACATGCCCTTGTTGTGCTGACACAAGGGTTCCTATCACAGCGTGGTGAATCAGGCTGGTGAATTGAGCCATATTTACGGTCATCCCTTCAGAAATGATTCATGTGCACTCACTTAATTCTCTATTTTGGTTTATGCCTATAACTAGGCATATGAGAAGGTGATAGTGGAGGGCCAGAGGGTCTGGATCATTTGTCAGGAGTGCTGAATTACAGGCTTTAAACTGATTGTGAAACTGTTATGATTTTATGAAAACTGTTCAGAAAATTCATTTGAGAAAGTGGAAATTCTAGACAAATGTCTTTGCTTGATATTGGTTGAGTGTACTGTGTATTTCCAAAGTGAAATACTCTAATTCTATTATTGTGCGATTGCTGTAGCTAATAAAGGTGCTTTCTTTTTTTACAGTAGACACCAAATCTAGATTTCATTCCATGTGAACCAGCAGATTCTGTACTGTTAGTGTCACATGGCAAGTCTGCAAAAATTGTCAAACATCAGAAAACATATAAAGTACTGCTAGCGTTTCAGAAATCAGTGATTGAAATTTTCTGTAACAGAGAGTCTTTGTTGTAGGAATGAATTTGGTGTGGCTAAGTTTTGATCATTCAGGGCTGATATGTGTACACCTTGCAATATGGTTTTGTTTTAGGTTTATGTTTGGCAATTTCTGAATGCTTCTTCCCCTTAGCAAATGGTAGGAGGTCTAACGAGCTGGAGGAGACTGTATTGCTTACTGAGAGGTGGCAAACTCCTTTGTTATTACACACCAGAAGAAATTGAGGCTAAAGTGGAGCCAGCATTGACAGTTTCCATCAACAAGGTAAAATTGGTTGTATGGGGGTGTTTTTTTTCAGTTGTTGGGGTTTTACAATTTATTTTATTATTTTGAGGGGCATTCTTTTTGGTTTAAGAAATATGTGCAGTCATTTGGGCTCTAAGCTGCTGGTATGCAGAGTGCTTTATAGGCAGAATGAGGATGGGATGTACTTCAGTGGAATTTGCAGTCCCCCAGCAGGAACATAACATTCCTTAGCTGTGGATGTAAATTCCTTCTATTGCATTAGACTGGTCAGCATGGAGGCAAAAAGAGGGTGTTTTTCTATAGGAAAAGTAATAACCTTTTATATGACAGTTCTGCAAGACAGCCCTTGGAAATGTATTGCTTACAGTCCTGTAGCAGTGCTGTGGTAGAGCTTTGTCCTCAGCAAGGTGGAATTCCAGCAAAAGCTCTTTTGTTGTTATGGGTTATTTGACCACAGTCTTAATTAGGAGAAACGGAAAATTTTTCAAAATATTTTAGTGCTTTAAAGTAAGCTGCTTTTCTTAATGCTGGTTTTGTCCAGACTACAATAACTTTGGAAGCTCTGTTCTCTAGGATGACATTATTGCCCTGATTGCCTGTTCATGCTGTGATTGAAAATCCTGAGTTTAAAATGTAAATTTAAAATGTTGCTTACTATTTGGCCAAAGAAACATTAATTAATCTGAAGTAATATTTAAGTTAGCAATGTTTTTGGAAGGACCTTCTAGAATGGCAAACATTAGAAAGAACCCAAACATTTAAATGGGTCATAATAATGTGACATGTTGGTGTTAGGGTGGTTTTTTTTTAATTGTAAAGATTTGAATTGATTCCTTAAATAAAATTACATTTTTTTCTAGAGCTATTTTTTCTTCCAACTGTTCATACATTTACATGAAATAAATATTTATACTATGATATATATTTAAGTAGGTTTACTTCTTCAGTCACTTTCAATTTCACTAGTCAGCCTCTGCCATAATAAGCTGTTTTCCAGCTGTTCACAGTACCAGTTAAGAAATTGTAAACTTTAGTAAATTATAGAATGACTAAATCATTCTAAAACATGACAGGAATATTTTTTAAAATTGTCTATCATGCTGCCTCATATCTTTCCTTGGAGTTCTCTGATTTTGTCAAAATCCTAATTTTGCTTTTCCTTTTAAAATAACCATATTGTCGTACGATATTTTGCTCCTTCGAGTAACCAATGCACTTAGAACCTAAAATCCCACTTGATAAGTCTTTGTTGAGACTGTCCTTATGTATGCAGGGTATCCTTAAAGCTAACATGTAAAAGGTACGTGATTTATGTATCTTACACCATTTTACAAAAATGTCACGTTGCTGGAGAATGACTGTGAATCCTTCTTCAATTGATATTAAAACAAGAAAAAAAGAAACTGCGATTGAAAACATATTTGGATCCTTTACTATTTAAACAGTTTCTCTTGAAAATAACTTAATGCCTGCAGATATTTTTTGATTCCTTTGTTATGAAATTTCTCTCATGGATTAAATGAAAGCAGACTAATCATATGGGCTTGTCTGGTACATGTTGTTATAGAAACAGCAATTTCGAAGTGAAAGTTGAAATTGAACATCAACTCTAGACATTCTAACTAAAATCTCTTCGGGTTGCATATGTGGCATTTTTATTTGTAATGTGAAGCTGATCCTTTACATGTAATTTAAAGATACTTTCTGAGAAGTAATGAAATCATCTGGATTTATGAGAAATTCTCTAGAAAATGTTCACACCGATAGCTGTATTTCCCATTCCCTTTGAATTGAAACTTGAAGAAGCCATTAAGATCAGCAAAGTCATTACTTCAACTTTAGATGACTTCACTGCTACTGCTGTTGAGCAAGAATGGTTCTGCAGTTCCTATTATGCAAGTGCTACTGTTATTGTTCCAGCTAAATGTGATTATAACATATTATATTGCACAACTAAGTAGGAAAAGAGAAATGATATTTTCTGTAGCAAAGAAAATTTACTGGAATCCAGTTTGAAGAAATATCCTTTATGGGCCAGTTCCTGGATTTTTTTCAGGAAGTTTTCTTTAGTTTGAAATGAAAAATAAAAGCTTTGCCTACATGTGATGGCTTAGCAAATTGGTGCATGTGCCAGCAGTTCACGTTAGTTGCTCAGTTTTTGGAATACATCATCTACTGTGTTTGGTTCATAGATTATAAAACTTCTTTTTTGTCATGGGTGCCTGAAGCTTGAGGGATTCTGGGATCTTGCTTCAAGTTACTGTAGTCCCATGATTTCCTTCCTGGCGTATCTTGTCCATGCAGGCAGCAGGCCCAGGGCTCTCCCCATGCTCATGCTGATCGCTGAGGGGAGCAGGGTGAGGAGCAAGTGTTTGCAGCCACAGGCTCGGCGTTCATGGGAGCACTGCTGTTCAGTGCAGCAGGAGCACGGGGACAAAATCAATCTGGAGTTACCTTGAATGACAGTCCTTGGTGGTACAGCTGTTCTGGCTGGGTCACGTACAGGACTTTGTCGGAAAATGTGGCGATGGTTGCAACAGCATAACTTCAAGGGAACCGTGCATATTTCTGAGGAAACCAGGGAGCTCATCCTTGGGCTGGAGCAGAGAAATATGGACATCAGTTCTGGACCATGTGAGCTTTTAGGGAGCCAGCAATGTGAGCAATATTCACTGTATGTATTTGGGAACTCCAGCACGGGGAAATGAGGTAAGCCCTGAAAACATCTGTATTCTCTGTAGTAAGGACTTTGTCCCACTGGTTGGCTTAGAAAAGCCTTCATAGCTGTGAAAATGTATTGGAAAAGCACAGACTAGTTAAGTGCCTTCAAATGTCTGGTATCTCATATCCCATTGCTCAGTTTAGACTTGCAGTTGCTTGAAAGAGGTTGTGGATGCCGGCAGGGGAACCCAGATCCTTGTAGCACACATGCTCGAACTGAGCAGTTTGAAAGCTGCTTTACTGGCTCTCTGATCCTTCACAAAATGCTTGCTGGTCATATATTGCTGTCTCCTTTTCCATGTTTTCAGCTGCTGCATTGCACCCAAATCAATGGCACAGATGCCCTAATATTGCTTATCCATTGTAGTCACACATTGTACTGACCAGCCAGTGGCCATGAGGGTGTCACATTAGTACAAGCTCACAAAACAAGAAAGGGACAAAGTATTAGCTAATGGACTGAATTTGCTCTTCTGCCATAATGTGTTTGAAAGCCATAATTTGAAATTTAACCATTTTCCCCTGCTTGCCTAAAACAAGCTTCATGAATATTATTAATATTACAACAGAAACCAATGCATGTGTGGGTTATACTTGTTTCCAGTATTGTACTGATTTTCAGTTTGGTTTATTTTTTTGTACTAAAAACATGAAGGGAGTTTGTTATATGTGATTTGATTTGTTTAATCTTACAGTAGCTACACAGAACTGTGTCTCTAGATTATTCAATATTTTTAAGAACTGTAATTTGTTTTGATGTCTTAAAATGGTCTTTATAACCAGTGCTGATTAGTGTGTCACTACTGGCTTAGCAGGAAAGTGTTGTACCTCCACAATAAAAAAGTTCTCTCTGTCTTCTTCATAGCTTAAAATATGAGCTTTCCAGAGAGGCATTATCAGGCAAAGAGATTTTATTTGTGGGGAGAAATATAGAATAAGGTTGATATTTACAAATACCATATATTTTTCCCTTTTAGTCTTTCCTCATCTTCAAGAAACAATCTGTTGCATAAAGAATATAAAATTGGCTTCAGCTTCCCCCGAAGAGTCACTTGAGTTCAAGATACAATTGTTTTCCTATTGCCATCCACCGATTGTTCTGGTCTTTACAATTGCTACAGCAGGGTTAGTTCAGTTTTTTTAGAAGACTGGGAAAGATATTATTACAACATGGTAAATTAAAGCACTTTTTGTTGATTTTTTGGAGGGGATGATTTTTCTGCTTGTTTTGTTTTTAATAGCTTTTTGTTGGTTTGGATTTTGTTTTTATTAAGTGGAACAGTGCATGTCGTGTAATTCACCCAAGCTTGACAATTTCATCAGCCCATTGCTGTAATGGCATCTTGTATGACTGCTGAAATATTCAAGCATCAGATATAGATTGTTGTTTGAGGATTTATCTTTGAATAATACCACAGTTGTGGGATAAAACCTGCAGCAGACATCATTAAATAAACTTGTGTGTATGGTGTGCTTGAAGTTCTTACCTGTCAAATGTTAATCTATTTGATTTCATTTTTTTTGCTGGTATCTATGGTTACCTGAGTTAATGGGATATAGAGCACTGATGGATGAATTACTTCATCTCCTATTTTTAGACCGAAGAATTTAAATGAGCATATCCATCAGATATGCTACAAGCAGTTGTTGGTATTTTAAATGGTTACTTCAGTAATGCATTTAAAATCTGGGGAATGATCTGTAGAATAACTTTTGTTCTTCTGAGTATCAGAACCAGGCTTACTCCCATGGGATCCCATGCGTAAATTTAATTTCTGTTAGGTGTATGTTTAATGTCTTTAGCAGATGTTTGACATTTGGTTGAATTCTGTAAAAGGGGACTGGTTGTTCTGTCCCCACTGTATTTTGAGGAACCACCTTTGTGGTCAGATTCACCGTCCATCCAGACAGGAGATGTTTGAACACAGCCCTGGCTGTGGTTGTTGGCTTCCTTCAGACGCTGGGTGCTGCCCGTGCCGGGAGCAGCCGTGTGTGGCAGGGAGCAGTGCACGCTGCTGCCATGGGTCGATGTCCTCGTGTCCTGCCAGCTGCAGGGGGCCGGCTGGCACCACAACTCATTACTCTACTCTCCTGGGTGTGCAGAAATCCTCCGAGGAGCGGTGTTGTAATAGGCTGCTGCTTGTTCACTCAGGTCAAGTTGCATGTGCAAAGATATTCCCAGGGCTTCTGCTTTACTTCTGTAAATAAAGTGATGTTAATTGTTTTAATTTGCTCGTCATGTTATGATGAGCAGCAATGTTGACCAGTTGTGTTCTTTTAGTTGTGTTTTAGCTTGACTTAAAACTTTCATCATTTTACACACGCACAAAAAATCACTGAGTTTGGGATAAGGGGGTTTTTTTTAATTGTAGTAATGCCATAACAAAGGCAGTGAATACTCTGAAAATGCCGCTGGATCTAGTCTAGAGCAATTGAACTATATCCCTGAACAGAAGGAGAAACCTTGGCTCTGACAGTGCTGCTGTGTAATCTGAGAGCTTTTCTAACTCTAGCTGAAGAGATTTTGTAGACTTGTGTTATATTTCTTGGATATATATACACATTTTATTATTTCTATGTAGCTTTCCTTAATTAAGTTAAAACTAAAATGTCTATTTTAAAATGGGAAATAGTTATTTTTCTATTAGAGCAAAATCTTGTTCTAGTAGAACTGTATGGCTTACTTCTACAAATGCCCCTTTAAAGATGGCCTAGGTAAGTTTCTTTTTAATATTCCTGTCACTATTGTATTACCCTGAATGTCCTGATGCACTAACATGAACATTAAATGGATAAAAGTTTCCAGTGCAGTGGGTAAACAATGGCCCACAGAAGTGCAGTAGGAGGTGTAAATAGTAGCTGTAATAATGTGGTTGTCCATCTGAATCATTTGGAGAAAAGGAACTGCTTGCTGCTAGTGTAGATTATTCACTGAACTGCTGTGGAGAAGAGTAAGCAGTCTGAGATGAGCTGGTGAAGGCAGAGGGAGGGGGAACACAGAATTAGTACATTCTGCAATTCAGAACTGAGCTGCAATAATTGCACTTTATTCCCTTATTTTTCATGTTTTCTGCCATTTTAATTATTTTATTAAAAACATTTTTATAATCGGTTCCTGACATTAGTTCATATTTTTTATTTTTAATTGGGTATTAATCTGAAGTAGACAAAGAGCCAAATTCTACCTTCCTTACACTGTCATTGGCCATAAGTTGATGGCAGTTGGAAGCAATAAGTCATTACCACAGATTATTGTTCCTAGGAAACCAGGATTCGAGCTGTGGATAAGGACTCCAAGAGAAGAGCTAATAACTTCTCTGTTATCAACCCCGTGTCTGGAGAGGGTGTGACGCAACATTTTGCTGCTGACAGTAGGGATGAACTTCATAAGTGGATGGAGGCTTTCTGGCAGCATTTTTATGATCTGAGTAAGTAAGCAGGCAGTGCTGGCAGCTTGCCCTCCAAATGGGGCATTATGTAACATCAAAGGGACCTTGGAGCAATTTGAATTGGAATTGTCTCGTAAGCCTTTGTTTGCAAGAACGAAAGGAAATATGTTCTCTGGGATAATATTGGGTGGTGGTCCAAGGCAAATATTTGACTAAACCAAAGTTCATGTGTTCCTTCAAGAAACCATAGGCAGATATGTCCAGCAATCTCAAAAAATCTTGTTCTCTTAGCAGTGTTCTAGATAATGTTTTTAAAGACTGATAAATTCTCACTGTCTCTTCCTCCTTCCCACTGTACTGGGAAGAGTCTGCCTCTGCCTGGGCATCCTACCAGTGGTGTGTTGGTTTGGTGAGAAGTATGAAACTTTAGTGACAGGTGGTGAGGATGCTGGGATTGTGTGGGGCCTTGGCTAGGATGCAGATTCAGCCAGCTCTTGGGAGTAGTCATAAGTAAGCTTGGGGTTTCCTTGCTCAGCAGCATTATGGATGAATTAAATTACAATTTGTTATAACACAGATTGCTTGATTGTGTTATAGTTGAAAGGTTTTGGTAGCCCTCATCACATGGGAATACGCTCACCCAGCCACACTCCATCCAGTCAGGCAAATACACACTGCTTACCTGGACCTGGTAAAAGCTGTACCTCAGCCTTTGTAAGAGGTGATAAAGGGTTACCCTGATCAGTTGGCAAACCTCTGGAACAGCCCTGCTCTTACATGGCAGAGGGAACTCATTTATTGGTGTGAAACATTGTTGAAGTAGTATATTGTGCTCCTCGTTTATCACCAAATCCTCAATATAAAAGCTGTAGTTTAATCCTTTTGTCTTTTTTCTCTGCTTTCTGCTTGACTCACAGATTTACTGAAAGTAGAGACTGTCAGGTTTTATGCTGCCATTAACAATGTAGAGTTGCTTCCTGATAGGCATTTTTATCAGGTCAGAAAACAAAACTGATACAATTAATGAAATATCAGTCTTTAGTCAGAGACAACACCAATAAAATAATTGAATTGGGGTAATAGAAACTTAATAGTGTAGTTGTATTGCCAGTCATTTCTAGCGCTGATTTACAATGAGAAAAAGCACTATCAATTAAAGAAACATACCAAGCAAAAACTAGGCCATCCTCTTTAAATTATCTGTAGAGTAGGGTAAAAGATCTACTTCTTATTCATTATAGATAGAATACTACCCACAGATTTTTTGAGACATTTTCCTTGGATTCAGAAAAAATGGGTCACTTGGCATTTAAATGCCTTTTTTCTTCCCTGGTTCTAAAATTCTCTTAAAATTTATGTGCTCAGAAAACTTGGAATGATTGGTATGAACAAAGTAATTTTACTGTGCCTTGTTTTCCTTAAGGTCAAAATCTATTAATAGAAAAGAGGTTTCCTTGTGTGCTAAGGGATAAAAGGCAAGTTATCCTCTATTAAAAACAGAATGTTCCTCTGCCATGCCATTGTAACATAGCTGTAACATCCAGCTTGCAGGATATTGGAGGTTGTCCCTGATAAATTGATGAAGCTTCCCAAACCTTAAATTTTTCTCTAATATTTTTTTCCCCTTGGATTTATACTGTTTGGGGATTTGAAGGCAAATAATGATCTTTAGCCATCATAGTGTCATTTAAGCTGGGATGCTTAAATTCCAGCTAGGATTTTATGACCTTTGTGCTAAGAGAATGAATACAGAAGTGAAAATACAAATGCATCCTGAGCATTCCTGCTAAAAAAAGTAAATGCTCACTGTTTAGTATTACTTTAGAGATAGTTTCCTGACACAACCTAATAAATTCCTTCCATTTTTTTTCCGGGCTGAAGTGTTTAAGTTCCAGTCATTGTTCTCTTTTCTCTCTCAGGCCAGTGGAAGCATTGTTGTGAGGAACTTATGAAAATTGAGATTATGTCACCACGGAAACCACCTTTGTTCTTGACAAAGGAAGCGACCTCCGTCTACCATGATATGAGTAAGTGGGATTTGCCTTTTCAAGTTGCAGAGTAACAGAAACAACATTGTCTGAATTCAGATGGCTTCTGGTGTTGGTGTAGAAACACTGAGTTTTTCAAGGACAATTCAGACAATGAAAGAGCAACATAATTGCATACCAAGGAGTTAGTATTAAATCTGAATTTGTAATAGTGCAGATGATGAATACATTTGTATTCCTTGAACTAAAAATCTGCAATCTGCCCAGAACACACTCAAAAAACTGTCACTAGGAATAAACACTCATGGTATAGTATACAGCTCAGGAATTGTAGAGGTAAAATAGTCCAGCTTGCAAACCAATTGCATGAAATGAATCTACTATTCTTACAGCTATTTGAAGGCTTACCTAGCATAAGTTACCTAATTTTTTGGTCTTTGGTAATGATGTTTTAAAATACACTTGGAAAATCTAGCTGGATTCTATCTGGGACTTGTATTTTTGCATGGAAAAATGGTATGCAGTGGGATTTTTTAAATAGTTTTGTTACAGAGATAATATTTACAGACTAGAAAAAGTAGGTCACTTTTTTTTACTGGATCCAATGAAGTATTTACTGAGAAACACTGTACAACACTGCTGCTTGGGATGGAGCTGTGATGATGCTCAAAATGCCATGTGGGTCACTGAGTTACCATGCATCAGAGCACTGAAAAGTCAAGTTTTATCTAAGCTGTGAATGCAGAGCAGAAATGCAGTAAATGAACCACACAGAAACTTTACAAAGGTAACATGGTGGCATAATTCCACTGATACACATGTACCTCAGTGAGGAGCAGAACACTAACTCTGTGTCACTTTTAATAGACCATTTTTCCCTGGCTTGTATTTGTAGTACCCTGTACCCAGCACTGGTGAAGCACCTCAAATCCTGTGCTCAGTTCAGCCCCTCATGACAAGAAAGACTTGGAGGGGCTGGAGTGTGTCCAGAGAAGAACAGTGAAGCTGGGAAAGGGTCTAGAGCACACGTGATGAGGAGTGACTGAGGGAGCTGGGGGTATTTAGCATGGAGAAAAGGAGGCTCGGGGGGGACCTTATGGCTCTCTAGAGCTCCCTGAAAGGAGGGTGTAGCCAGGGGGGTTCAGTCCCTTTCCTCAAGTGATAGGACAAGAGGAAACAACCTCCAATTGCCCCAGTGCAGGTGTAGATTGGATGTTAGGAAGATTTTCTTCTCAGAAAGGATTTCCAAGCAGTGGCACAGGCTGCCCAGGGCAGTGGTGGGGGCATCATTTTGGAGGTATTTGAAAGACATGCAGATGTGGTGCTTAGGGACATGGGTTGGTGGTGGACTTGGCTGTGCTGGGTTAACAGTTGAACTTGATGATCTTTAAAAGTCGCTTCCAATTTAAACTGTTTTGTGATTCTATTGAAAATCAGATACTGCTGCTGTTTGAGGTACAGTGCACGGGTAGTGCTGCAGTATACATGGAAAACTCAGTAAGAAGAGTAAGAAGTGGAGCTAGACAGTCTTAAGGCACATAGAGAAAAGTGATATATGTAAAGATGTCCCATTTTCTATAGGCTGGCAGCACAAAGAATATTTAGTCATAGACTTTCATTGGCCTCCTGTGAAACAAAATTTTCAAAGCACTATTCAACAAAATGTATTTAATAAGTAGTACATACAGGTTTCCCCATAGTACATTGTTTTTTCTTTTATTTGGAAAGAAACATCAATGCCTACCCTGTTGCCTCAATGCCAGCTGTCACGAAAATAACTCACTCCTGTCACCTCAGTTCTCTCTTGGATAGGATATGTAATATTTTCCATTTCATCCATTAATGCTCTTAGTAGTTCAGACTTGGTAAGACAGTTAATACAGCTATATATTTGGAGTAGTAATAACAAAACAGAAGTAAAATCATTGGTGGTGTTTTAATCTGGGTTAATTGCTGTCCCTTAAAATTACAGGCATTGATTCTCCAGTGAAACATGAGGGCTTATCTGATATCATACAAAGGAAAATTGAAGAGAGTGATGGTGAGTTCCTTCTTGGCCAGCAAAAACAGTCTGCATCTGCCCTATGGGCGTCATTCTTTGATGGATCTCATGAGATGACTGTTCAGAAAAACATGCATCTGGACCCAGAGAGAGATACTACATGTCCTAATGACAGCAGAAGAAAGAAAAGAAGAGCTCCACCTCCACCTTCTGATAAGTCACCATACAGTGCAAAAGCACAGGTGAACACAGAGCAACTGGGCAAGGAAAACTGGAGGAAGCCTGACCACACATCTGCCAGTAGCTCTTCCTCTGAGTTAGTGTTAGCTACGAAAATGTACGAAAATGCAAACCCCCATTGCTCCTCCTTGCAAAATTGGTCCTTGTGGGAAAAGCGGTTTAGCTGGCCTGGGGAATCCCATTTCTCTGGTGAGCAGCACCAAGTCTGGAACCAAACCAGTACCCACCCCTAGACAGAAAGGCAGCACAGAAATACTAGACCCCGTGTCCTGGTTGTATCCATAGGCATCATATATCATAGGCTTGGAGGAGTCTTTGGAATTTAAAGTTTCTCAGCCTTCTCCTAATACTCTTCATTAAAAGTAGATTTTAGCATATAGCTCAAATGTTTTCTGGAAGCCAGGGCATTGCCGCTAGCTGCAGTCTCAGCTGTATTCATTAGTGCTCACATCTAAGTAATTGCACTAGAATGGCGGGGGGATTGTCTCTGTCTGGAATAATGGTGCTATTTCTGAAAACAGTAGTTCAGTACTTTCCTCTTGAAAAAACCACAGTGTTCAGGGTAACCTCAGTTGTCCCCACAGCAGGGATCTTACCAGTGCCTTCTCCCAGTCCCTCAGCTTAGCCCATCCACAGCTCCTCAGTCTGCTTAAGTGCAAACTCACGCATATTCAGCACAGATCTTGCAAAACTGATTTTCTTTGGCTCCATGCTTGATGCACACGCTCTCTCCCTTGCTGTTTAGGAAACACTGCTTATATGGTAATCAAGTATGAAAGCTTTTGTGCTGTTTTGAATGGCTCTATAACTCTATACGAATTTCTGAGGCAGTTCTATCAATTTAGTGTGGGATTTCCCAAGTTCCTGCTGGTTCATGTGCTATTGGGATGGGCCAGGGTTATCTGTCTTTGAACAAGGATAGGATCCCTCACTGGTGGTTATTTGGGGCTAAGACAAGCTCTTGCTGGGTCTGTGCACGTGCTCAGCTTAGGGGTGTTTTTCCTGACAAACGTGGCTCTGTAAGAGCTCCACCTTTGTGGAGCCTTTCTGCTGCTCCTGGGAAGGAGCTGGTTTGCAAACAGGCAGTATTAGGGATAAGCAAACAGGGTTTTCTCACCACTTGTTCTTTCTGCGGTAGCAGAGAATAAGCACTTCAGGTGAAGATACTGAACTTTGATATTCTTTCTTCAGACTGTTCACAGTTCTGTAAGAAGTATGGGTTGTTAGGGTTCCTGCGGCACCTGCAAAACATCTACTGCATAAGGAAAAGCTGTGTTCTCTTGGATCCACAGCTCAAATGCCCAACCATTTACTTGGTTGATGCATTTGTCTCAGATGCTGGAACTTATCCAAGGGAAAAGGTCTGGTTGGTTGGTTGGTTTATTTCATCTAATTTTTTGTCTTTAGCTGAGCTCTTGGCTGCACAGTTGTAAAGGTATCTGCTGAATTCCCTCAGTAGTTCATTTGGGATGGCATTGAGAGGCAGGTCTCATTTACAAATCCTTTTGCAGGATTAGAGCCCTTTGTTCTAGACTGTCCTTGTTCATTCTTCATTTAATCACATTCCATTTTCCCTCTGAAACAACCATAATCATTTCTACAATAAATCATGCTGTTACTTAAGTGGATGGTTTGTGAATGGCTTATAAATAGGAACAGAAAAACTGAAGAAAAACTACATGATTATGTAAATCAGTCAACTAAGTGGACTGTACAACTCTGAACAAGAAATGGGAAAAATTGGGGGGGGGCATATTTTCCAAATGCAGCTGCAGTTTATTTAGTTTTAAATCTAGCCTTAAATGTTTCTATGCTCAGAAAGAAAAAAAAACCTTTTCTTGGTAATCCCCTTTCATTCTGTAGTTATATTAAAAAAAAAATCTCATAAATATATATAAGGAAAGGAGGCACCATAATGAGGATTTATTTTTAAATTTTCAACAGGCCATTGAAATTCAACAAGCAATTTCTCTATTAAATTCAGTGGCTTTGTTTTGAACTGAACATACGTATTTTAGCAAGGCATTTAATATTAATTTGAAGTCTTCAAGTGATGAGAATTCACTCATACCTCCTGTTGCAATACTTAATTACCCCAGGTACATTTTTCACTTGATTTTCTATTTGCATTTCTAGCTCCACCTTAAGTTATTTTGGTCTTTTTATGCATTTGATTGCTTATATTGATCTCTGTAGTATCAGCTTTTCTAATTGCCTGTGTGTAGTTATAAATCATGATTATGTCCCTTTTAACCTTTTCTCTGATGAGACATACTGAATTCCTTAACTTTCCTATGGCAGTGAACGTTATCCAAGACTAATTAATCTTCATGTTCGTCTCTGTATTTCTCATGTATAGAAATATTTGTGAGCATGACATCTGAATTAGATGCCACTTGTCAATAGTGATCCATCAGGACTGTATAGAGCCATAATGTGATCCTCTTACTCTGATGAATACTGATGAATATCTCCCTCTTTCTTTCTTTCTTTCTTTCCTCAAAAATTGTATTAGCTT
>VXBU01009302.1:56755-135956 GCA_013400315.1 Bombycilla garrulus | reverse complement strand
TTTTTTTCTTTTTTTTTTTTTTTTTTTTTTTTTGTGGAAGCATTGCCTTGGATGCTGACTTTTATGGGCCAAGTCCTCTTCAGAGTCTTTCTCAAGACTGTGGTACATCATCCTCTTATTATCCTACCTTATATTTTCTTGGAAATACAGATTGTATTTTACCAGCATAAAAATACTGCTCATGAAGTGATCCAGATTGCTCTGTGTAAGTGACCTGTCCTCATTCTTTACTACTCCAGCAGTCTGCATGTCCTTTGCAAATTTATTGCCACTGATTTTTTACAGTTTATTCCAGATCATTGATTTTTAAAATTGAATGCTAGGCAAGGTTTGTAGAGAGAGGTGATAAGTTTTTATTACATCAGTGACATGGGTAGGGGGTGGGGAAAAGCAAGCAAACAGGCCATTGAATTTCTGTCCCTTTTAGCCCAGAGCCTTTAAAACTCTGAGTATATTTCTTGCAGAATAGTAATATTGTATCTTGAAATTATTATTATTATAATATTTTAAAGAAAATTACATGTTCATCTTGGTTTTAGAAAGTTACTCAGGGTTCTTGTGGGTAACACCTCATTGCAGGTGTCTTTGCAAGCCGAGCTTAATATATCAAATAGTAAAATGTTGTTCAAGACCTTTCCTTTATAAATCTGTATTGATATTTTATATCTACCCTTAAATTAGACTTGTGTGGGCCAGTTCATGATTTTGTGGTGACCACCACTAAGCAAACAAGGACATTAATTATTCTGTTCACCTGCTTCTGAACTATAACATCCCTATTACGAAGAAAGAGTTGACTTGAGGTTTTAGTATTTATTGTTACTTTGTCTTTCCCCCCCCTTCTGTATTGCCATTATTGCCTTCACATCTTCTGTGAAGCAAATTGGTTCAACCAGTAAAAGCTGCAGGCTACCAGGAAACACAGAGCTCAGCTATACAGTAAAGTCAGTGCTCCTGGAGGAACTGCTGCTCCCAGGCAGTGGAGGGGAATGTAATGTTCCACCATCTTGGCGGCTGTGTTCAGTCATGAGCACGCTTTGATTGCATGACTCAAACTATCAGTGACCGAAGCCCGGAAGTCATTTGGCAACCTCCTGCGGGGATGAGGAGGACAGCAGGTGGCCTGTGGCTTCTCCCAGCCCTTGTGTCCCGTTCCCCTGTGTTCACATTTGTGTAGGCAAGTTGGAATGCTATTGCCTGGCAGTGAAGTCCATTGGGAAACTCTTCTCCCAGGAGAGTGGCTCAGAGGATCCAGTGCAGCACAGGGAGGAGGTTGGTGGCACCTGCTGAACTGCACATGGAATTAGAGACATTTCTGAGGAACATGTCAGGCCTGCTCTGAAAACTGCACCTGCCTGTTCTCTGCTGGGATTAATTAATTAATGCTGCTCAAAACCAGAATTAAGCAAGCAGATGCAGTCTTGAAGTGGGGCAGAGACAGAAGTGAGCCTGAACTCTTCTTTTAGGAAGTACAGCTGGAAAGTAATTGTTAGTTCAAACTTGAATATAAATTTCACAGAACATGAACTTCTGAAATAGTGACTGAACAAAGACTTAATTTATTAACTTTTTATATTAACCTAGTGTCTTCAGCTGTTTACTTGGTCTTGGAATGGTACATGGTACCTTCTGTGGTTTTAAAGGCATTACCTTCAAATGCTTCCATTTTTATTGGTACTGTGATTTTTTTTTTTTCCGATGGTAATAATACTAATAGTTGTTTTATGGTGCCTTGTATGTATTTGGAAATACTGCTGTAGTATTCAGTGTTGATGTCTAATTAATGCAAACTGCCTTAATAGAAAGATGGAGATTTGGACACTAATGTATTGTGAAATGTTAGAACAGAAATCTTATTTTGCTGCTAGCATATTGTATTTCTGTTAAAATATACTAGTGAAATTAAAAATGTCTCTAGAATAAAAGGTTTTTGGTGTAATTTTCTTCAATCTAGAACTACATTAGGCTTTACTCCAGTGTATAAACTGTGGGTGATGGCTGCTGTAAACTGAGAGAGTTCAGGGTAGCTACTTTTCCCTTGGGCCTGCCATGAATGTACCCCTGTAGCCCCATACTGACAACAGCAAACAGTATCAGCCTCAGTTTTCTGACCTGGAGGAAGGGAGGAAAAGCCATTTTACTGGCTTTCAGTTAAATCAGTGCTATCTGCAAGCCAGTGAATCCAGCTGATACCACCCTGTATGAGTAGGTAAAGTCAGAAATGTTACTTGAGATGCACCTTTTTTCCACAAATGTGCCAAAACAAAACATCCTGTTTTAGGTTTCATCTTCCTTCTCTCATAGTCATGCAGGAAAACATGCCATGAAGCAGATTTGCATCTTGCTTTCTGCTTTGTAAGGTGGCTTCATAAATGAGCCACTGACATCTGATAATTATTTAATTAATTAATCCATCCATTAATTGTTTTCATTTCACAGGCTGAAGGGGAACTCTTATCCACCTCACCAGCTAGAGCTCAGTGTGGCACTGCTAATTTAGAACTGAGCTGCTCAAGTAAAGTGTTCTTTTGACCAAGTTAAAAAATTACTGTAATAAATGCAAAAGGGATTGCTAGACATTTTAATTTTGGAATAAGAGTCCATGAAACAAACAAAGTGGGATTGACAATTGCAAGGCAAGACACTGCAGCTGAGTGATTTAATGAAAATTGTGCTGCAGCTAAAGCTGCTGCAGTTTGCTTTAAGGGATCATGGGAATATGAGATATGATGAGCTCTTCATATAACCATTAGCAAATGTTTAAACTGTAATTGTTCCATATATGTGTTATATACTCGCAAAAAACATTTGTGAGACATCAAAAGAAATTGCTTTTTATGAGAAAAGAACAATCTTTGAAGACTTTTATATCAAGATAGCTTTCTAAATGTTTTTTATGCACCTCCTCAAAGGGAGAAAAGTTATAATAATTAGTGTGTGTCTTTTATTCTGTTATGGTATTTTTTCACATTTCTATAAAATTTTTGCGAAATAGTTATAATAGACATTGTTTCACCTGAAGGGTTTTTTTTTTTTTCTTTTTTGGGCTCTTGTCCAGTGTTAGGTAGTGAGATAGGAATACTTGCAGAAGAAAATAGTTTCATACACAAAACTCATACACCGTCTTCCCAGCCCTTAGTAATTACAGGCTTTTTAATATGCAGACGTGGAAAGCCTTTTAGCCTGTCAAAATTTCACTGTATGTCTTTGTCTGGACATGAATTCAGAGTGGCAGTTAAAAGTAAAAAACTGTATTCTTTAATTTACTTAAATTTTGGCATCACTGCTGGCTTGTAGCACTTGCAGCTTGATGATACGCCACAAGAGTTTTCTTTCCAAGCTTTAAAATTTGTGCATTTTCTTTTGCTAAGAAGGAAAGGGTCAGCAAGTGTTCATCACATGCCTTTTTCTGTCACTGACTATAAAAGTGGTTCCAAAATACAAATATCATTGATTAAGGTTTTTTTACCCTAAAGGAAAATGGTCCCAGTCTTTTCCATCTTTGTTTGGATTATATTTTCCATTTTCTAATGAGTGTCTATTTCAAAATCCCACATGTATTTTGACAATATCTTTCTTGAGCTGCATGCCCAAAGCTGAACACACGCTATCGCTCAGGGGCACTCTTGATTTACAAGAATAGAATATGTTCATTAATATTCAGCTACTCATTCTGCCTTAGCAAAAACCAAAGAAAAACATTTCCATCCCAATGTGGCCAGAATGGTGTGTGCCTAAATAAAGATGTAACTTAGACAAGGGAAGATCTTAGTGCTGTTCGGTGAGCTTAACATCTCACAAATTTCTCAATAGCAGGAAAAACTCTTACAACTGTGTGACTGGCACAAGCAAGCTGCTTTGTCCTCACAGCATTTGTTTTTCAGATGGCAGCAGCTGCTTTACTTCCTTTGGTTTTGAGTGGTCATTACTCTTCAGTCCAACATCTCTACAAAAGGGTTGAGAGCTTTTGAGATAAACTGAGAGGCATTTAACTGACCTTCCCATGGCGTGGATGAATCAGCTGCAGCATCAGTTGCCTAAGCACTGAGTTGACAGATTCTTAGCCTGTACATGCAGCTTGTAGGAAAATAGAGGGCCTGTGGCAGCTTTGCCTTTCTTCTGAATCCAGACCTAGGAACCGAATGTAGAGGATGAGAATGTTCTTCTCATCACTTTAGCTTTATCACACAGTATGGGCCACCTGACATGGGGCAGACCAGCTCTTCAAGCATGGAAGAAACTTTGCTGCAAATTAGTAGAGTCTTAAATTTTATTAACTAAATGGAAAACCTTTTATTAAGGACAGATCCTAATAACAGTATTCAACACATGGCTTCAGGTCTACTTGGATTTAATACACCATGCCTGTAATATATCAGGATTTTAAAAAGTGTTCACTTGTGTGTCTAATAATACATCACATTTTACTCATGACCTCATTAGAAAGATTCTTAAACATTTGCTTGATCATTATCCTAAAGAAGGATAAAGGTCTGCCGTCTTGGGAACACCTCAGGTTTAACCCAGCTCGTGCAACAGCCACTTGAGCCTCCAGCCTGATGTACACTTTTCCGTTCATTCATTTAAAGTAATTGTATCATTCCTTGGCAAGTAAGGTTAGTGATTTCTAAGCATTAATGTGTAACCTGCTATTTACATTTTTCTTAAGGATAAACCAGAACATGTGAGGCTTCAGCTACTCTACATCTTACTAGAATGATTAATAAAAACTTCAGCTTGTTTGCTTGGTTTTTTTTCTACATTTCCTTTGGCAGGGAAAATTCTGCCAACCACACCTGCCCAATAAAAAAATTAAAAAAAAAATAAAAGGAAAAGTAGAGCCAATTATTTAGTTAGGCTCCATCTGTCTCATGTTGAAGCATTAAACAGAGCCAGGGGCTTACTGCAGAAACAATTATTTGAATCAGGGTGTATACAAATATATAAATTCAATTTGGGCTCTCTGTGATATTAAACAAGAGTCAAGGGAGAAGCCACAGTTTCTCTGCCCCTCACTTTTAAATAGGAACCATTGTGACAGAAGTTTCCATCACACTTTTTGAGGCATTAGTCCTTAGAGATGCTGTGTTTGGCAAAACAGTGCCACGTTCACGACTGACTTCGATACCGCCGTCCTCACAGACCCTCTGAATTTGGGGCATACAGGAAAGGGAAGAGAATTCTATTTCTCCCCGTTTCTAGAGAGATAATGCTACCAGACTGATAGTAACATTTAATGTAAGAACAAGGCAGTTTTGAAAAGCTTACTGTGTTACCAATGGGATGTGACCAAGAAGCCCAATCTAAATGTTTTCTGAGAAGCCACTTGACATTATCACTGCCCTTCAGCTTACTGGGCAACCTCTTCAGCTTTTTATAGTGACATAATATTCAGAGAAGATATTGTTTGTTCCTCCTACTTCACTTTTGAAGCTCAGTGTCACTGTAGGAATTAGTCCGATATGGCAGAAATATATTGCATCTCAGCTGACTTGCAAAGTACACTAGGTTACAGCAGTTGAAGGAAGGAAGCATGGCTTGGGATTGGCCAGTGTGTTGCAGGCTGTGACTTGTCCATGGAGCAGAGTTTGGGACTGTCTCATGTGAGACACTCTGATCCTCCTCATGCTGATAAAGGAGCAGCAGTCACAAAGGAGCTGGAGAGATCAGGAACCCCTTTCCAGCTGATGTCCTCAAAGCACCAATCTTGTACACTCAAGATACAAACTGTCCTGATGCCCTCCTGGTCATTTGTCAGGGAGTGAATGGCTTTCCCCAGCACCAAGGTGCACCAAGACAAACTTGCCCAGCCAGGTCCAAAGTCAAGATCCCCACATGCCCTTGTCCTGCTTTTCATCCCACTCCAGTGCAATCACAGCAGCTCCCATTGGGAGAAAGTTCTCAAGTGCTTTATAATCATTTAGCCTCACAATACCCTTTGGGTTAATTATTTGTATGGCAGGAGAAGCCATCCACAGAGGTTACCCATATGCGATACCCATGTGTCAGCCTTTGCAGACCTGACTGTGCTCAGGGTTTTTTGGCCCATTTTAGCAGCATCCTGATCCTATAATCAAATTATATGCGTAAGTTCTGGTTTTGATAAACTAAACATAAAAGTACAAACAAGCAAATGAGCTTTTCCACAGCCTCCTCCGCCTCTGAGTGCAGTGCTTCCAGGTCCTAATGGAGCGCTCCCTGGAGCAGGGCTGCAGCTTACCAAGCCTGAGTCCCTCCTGGCACTCTCATTCATGCATTCTGCCAAACAACATTTTCTTTGGTTTTTTTTATCAAGATCTTCTTGACTGAGATCTTCAAAGCAATTAATTCAGTGCTCCATGATTGCAGCTGCTGTATAATTGTTTGTTAGAGCATTTTTTTTCCCAGGCAAGAGATGTAAAATAGTTGCTCCCCTCAATAAACAAGTTGTCAAATGTGATTAGTTAATGGACCTGTAATCATGCAATAGCATAAAGGTAAGGATATGGTGTGATGTGAAAATGCATATTTAAATTAAAGCTATAGGGGAACATTTTCCCATAGGAACTCTTCCTATTGATGCTGAAATAGTCAATTTACCATTCATAATGATTAACTGTAGATCATTAATTAAAGAAAACAAGATATTAGTTATCAAGCATTTCAAATTAAAGATGCATTGATTGTTTGAGTTACTTTTAGGTCTGGCTGGGAGACCAGGCTAGTGCCAGTCCCCGTCCCTGAGCCAAGCTTCCCACATAAACTGAGAGGCAGGAATAAAAGCCTGCTATAATTAGGGTCAAAAATATACTAGCCAATATTAAGCTCCCAGAGGCTGAAATGTGGTCCTATGTTCCTATTCACCAGGCCTGTCATTTGCCATACTGTTCCTGGTCAGACACATGAGGAGGCAGAAATGGAGGCTTATTGGCTTATGGGGAAGAAGGAATGTCATTTTTTGGCAAGTGAATGCTAAATTCCAACCTGAATGCAGTTACACATAGTATGCATTATAGCTCAAAAAGCTAATTAGCTCATTTTTATCTCTAAATAATAAATCTATCTTTCTGCATGCCCTTTAGAAGAAATTTGAGACAATCCTGCAGTGGAATCTGTGGAAAGCAGAAGTCCTGTGCAAAAGAATCTTTCAAGGCTGGGCGTTTTTCCTTCCACCCTCCCTTGGGAAACGTACATTCAATGGTATAATTTCCTAAAAAATTTTTCCTTGACAGAAAAAGCAAATACATTTATTTTTGTTTTCGTTGAAAGCTATATCTATTACAGAAATTTAATTCTCCATTTGGGAATTATAAGCAGTAATACAATAATAATAGTTGGTTACCACACAGTTATTTTAGACTATTCCAGGCAGCTGCATTCTGCTTTTTGTGCAATCTCTTAGCATTAGGCTCCAATATAAAATGAAATTACTTTGAACTGTCTGCTGAATTTGACTCTTCTTTTAAAATCAAGTAGCTGTTACTTACATTATGTAATAGCAACAGGGTAATTTGATTACTAAGTCACATATGAAAAATAAGATTTCAGCCTGCAACCCTCAGGTAATTAAAAAGATTATCAGGGTACATAATTCTGAGACAACGGACCTGTGAAAGCCACTGCACCTGTGATGCCCTGCATGGTCAGAGGCTGTGGGGGGGCACTGCTGTTTGTAGCCCAAACCTGCTGGTTTTTTTGTTTGCTTTTTGGAGGGCACTTGCAAGCAAAGCTTTCATGAGTGTTGAGCATCTCCTCTGATGTGTCCCAGGATGAGTGCCCTGCATGCTGCCAGTGCTCACACCCCTGTGGCACATGTATCCAAAGGCAGTGATTCAGGAGGGGGCTGACACTCTACTGGCCCTTGGAGCTGTGGACAGACTGGGGCTGGGATCCTTGCCCCAGGGCTGGCTGTGGTCCATATGCCCCCAGCAGCCTTGCCCCCACCATTCAGGGTGCCCCTTTAATAAAAGGTGTCCTGGGAAGCCACAGTCATAAGTCATATATGTCACAGCACATGTCATAGTCAAGATTGTCAAAACACTGTATTAAAGTGCTAAACCTTCCACGTGCAGCATCACGCAGCCTTCTGACTCCTTCTTCCTTAGAGGACTAAACTTTCTTTTTAGTTAGAAGGGAAACCCAAACTTTCCCTGGAGTTGTAAGCAAAGCCTTGGGCAGCACCACACAGCCTTCTGGTTTCTAAAACAGTTTAAAGGAGTAAACTTTCCCCAGACAGCACCAGGCAGCCTTTTGGCTTCTTCTCCCTTCTGCCCAACCACCTAACTCCTGTCTGTCCCTCACCCAGCCCCCTGACCCTGTGTGTCCCCTGCACAGCAGCTCACCTCTGTCCCTCTGACCCTTCCTCCTCTCAGCACGGCCAGCAGACTCCAACTGTCTCTGGGGCAGCAACCCCCTCTTTGATACCTCTCACCCTTATTGGACAGAGCTGTGGCTTCTTAAGGGTAAAACTGCCTCTATTTTTTGTAATTAGTACAGCTGTTCACAAAAAGGTTATCCCTGGCGTTCTGCAGGACTCCACCTGCATGCTCCTTCCTTAATGCTTTTCACAAGCTGAGCATTTTACCAGGACTACAGGCTACTATATATGTACTAGTAAAGCATGTTCATAAAAAAATTGTTTCCTAAGAAAGTTGATCATGTCCAATCCCAGATCCTACTACTGAGGCAGCTGCCTTTATAAAAGGAATAGAATAATATTTGTATTGACATTTTTGGCTGTTCAGTCCAGTAGGTCACACTTCAGAGGTTTCTTTCCACCAAGACTATTTTGTCATGGAAGCTGAGCCCCATCAATATGGGGATTTTAGACACAACCCTGCATGTTGCATGTTTAAAGCAAAGCCCTCTGTGCTTCAGTGTTGGCACAGTTGCAACTTTACCCCATGGTTTTGCTCCAGCATCCTTCCAGGTTCATCTCCTTCGTGGGTTACTTTAGGGCCTCCCACTCTTCTTCTTCCCCTTAGATGGCTCCCAGTGTCACAGTGGGCTTCTTCCACATCTCTGCTTTTCCTGGTGTAATACCTAAGGACAATGGCTTCCTAAGAGAGTGTTCCAAGGTACTGGACCTTTTAGAAGTGATCAGGGTAGTTGGAGGAAAGATCATACACACAAAACCATGGTTTGACTGCAGGACTGCAGCAGCCAGAGAATAACATAAATGGCCAAATGTCACAAAGCTCACAAAAGCATCCTCCAAGCCAGTGAGACAAGGGACCAGGTTATTCCAGACAGCTGCCCTGCTGACAAAGAGCATCCAAGCTTTCCTGGAAGGCTACCCACTGGATCGAGTGGATGCATCCCTTCTTTGCTCACACGTTGCTCGAGAGACATCCTCATCCTAGTTAGTATGCAGCTGGTGTGATTCACTGGCTCTGCCAAGCAGAGCTTTTTAATTCTCCCTCACTGGAGAGAGGAACTTCAGAACAAGAGAATGATTAATGGAGGGAGAAAAAAAAAGCAAACAAAATTAAAAAAGGGATAATAAAAATCCTCAATGAAAGTGAAACGATCAAGATTTATGAGAATTCTATGAATTCCTCACAGTCTTTCAAAGCAGGATCACATAAGCCGCAGCACACCTCACTCGGCACATCCTTTAACGAGTATGGCGGTGTTCACGCTCTCATTTACACCGCCTCCATGCCCACAGGCTCCAGCCGAGGTCTATTCACACACTATGGAGCAAACAGAAAGCCAGGAAGCCTGGCCTGTGTAACTCCGGACCAGCTGGAGACGTTTTGGGTGCGGATGGTGGGTCCTGCCTGCAGCACAGCTTGGAGGGACCATGTAGGGCAGCAGCACCCAGCACGGGGACAGCCAGGAAGTGGCGCTACAGTGAAATCTGGTTTTTTGCAACTCCGGGAGCACAGCAGTTGGATAAATCCAAGTTTTCCTGGGAAGGTTGACCAGCTCACATTCAGCAGTGTTCACTGTAGCCCTGGGTGGGCATTTTTCCATTCCCTCCCAGCTTCCAGGGAAATCAATTAAATGTCTCTGATCAGGTTTTTCATTGTGGCAGGGGACAGGTGGTCCTCCTATGCTCCTGCAGAGATGAGCACAAGCCGAACTGCACTGAGGGTGCCTCCAAGCTGCCTGGAATTAGATATCATTGGAAGACCTTAGCAGATCTCTTTTTCTGGAGAGAGTCCGACAGAGGAGAAGTGCCTGGATCAGCTGTGAGAATTTTGCAATGAATTGTCCCCATACTAAACACTGCCTATGAATAACATCCCTGCATTCTCCATAAGGTCATCCTTTGGCTGCCAAACTCCCTTTAACACAGGGGAGTTAAACACCAGGTTAACCTGGATGATAAAAGCCAGGAGAAGCCAGGTCACTGCAAAGCACAGCTTTTACATGACCACCTTTGTAGGCAGCACCAGCTCGTGTTTGCCCAGGATGGATCACAGAAGCTCTGCTGTGTGTTGCAGAATAACTGACAAAAGAGTTGTTCAAAATCAGAAGAGATGGGCAGAGATGATACCTGAGCATGGACTGTCTTAGCTTGTGGACAGAAATCACACCTGAACTTCTCCAAAGTGCTGATAATGTGCAGCATGGTCACTCAGTGCCAATTCCCGGAGGCTACAACCCTTTCTGAACAGGTTCAGGATACAGATCAAAATGTTGCTGTATGTAACATACAGGTCAGTATGATCCCAAACAAAGTGTTTGAGAATGTAATTCAGGGGCTGTGAACAGGAAGGGTGAAGGAACAGATTGCATTCATACTCCTTCCAGGTAATAATCATACCATTAACTTGAGGCTGAAATGTTAAAGTACTTATGCAGTCTATTGTGTGCACATGTGCATGCGTAAGTTTTAACATTGCCAGGCCACCTATTAAGGCACACACAGTGGGAACCCAGACAGCAGGACTTGTAAAATATGACACCCAACTTCTGCATCTGCCCATTGCTTCTAAGCCGGCTGAATCCAAGAAGTGACATGTTCCTTCTTTCTTCTCTTCCTCCTTTCTTAATTAGATAAGGAAAATAAATCAAAATGGCACAAGCACAGCTTTTCTATTTCTTATCATCCTCTATCTCAGTTGTACCAATGCCAAAGCTGTGGGTTGCTCACCTGTTGAGGATGGCTGCGTTGATGGAGCAATTCTCACAAGGCAGAGGGCCATTGGTGCTAATTTGCTGGCTGCAGCTTCTGTGCTGGTCAAGTAAGGCAGTGTCCACACTCTGCAGCAGGGAGATGCACGGGTCTGTCTTGTCCAGCTCTGGATGATCTGGCACATGACCATGGCCCTGCAGAGCAACCAGCCTGATCAGAAGCAGTGCAGCCATCATGGCATCATGTGCTATATTTCAATGTTTCAGCAAATACAGTTTGCTTTCAGGAGGCCTAATTAACACAGGCAGAGCTTTTTTTTTTTTTTTTTAAGAAGTTGGTTTTGGAAAAAAATAATGAAAATTAATAACATATCCAAACCCTGCTCCATCGCGGAGAGAGGAACAGTGTCGAAGAGTGGTGATGACAGCAGGAGTGTAGAGCCCCCATCCAGCCCACCAGAGACAGAGGGGCCGCTGGATTTCTAGTCCAGGTAATGTTGTTGCTTTGTTTGAAGTATCCAGCATGAGGCTGTAGATCCTATGGAGATGTACTCTAATAGCATAGGTCTTTCAGCCTTTTCTGGGGTTTTCAGTCCACAGCCTCATCCGAAAAGCCAAATTTGGACTTAGTAGGGATCTGCTGGTCCCTATCACATGGATTTCAGTTCTTTGATCAATACAATTCTTTTGAAGAGAGGAGAGCCAATAATCAGTAGGTGCCCCAGATGAGCTATTTAGTGGGACTCTCTCTAAATTTGAATAAATTATGTTTGACCTCCTTCTAGCTCCATCAATCCTGTAACAAAGTAGCTTAACACTGGCTTTAAATGAAGAACAGATGCTTCTTCTGAGCAGAGCTGTGGTGCACCAATGAAGAGAGAAGGGGATAAACAAACACACACTCCAACTGCAACCAGAGGAAAATACAACTGGTGGCTCTCCTTTTGGAGTTGTTCCTCTGTTTCCATTAGCAGCTGAAAGCAGGATATGCAGGGGAAGATGGAGAGGTGGTGGACATGTTGCTTTCTGAGTCCTGCCATGACTGGAGCAGCTGGTGGCACGAGGTAGCGTGGATGGAGTCTGGTGGGGTCAGAGTCTACTGCTGCACAGGACAGCGGGACTCTAAGGAGTGAAACCTAAATGCCTTTCATATCACACTCTAAGTTATTAGGAGCAAAATCTCCTTTTCAGTGATATACATAACACCTTAATGAATTGGTACTCCTATATTCTCATTTTTGCTTCAGAGGCCAGCTCCTTTGCTGCTGTTCAGACTCTTCTTGTGTACCATTTTTATGTATTTTGTACTAGTTTGGAGAAGAGGAGCATCTGCAACTGCCTTGTAGGAGATCTGGTTTGGCTCAGAAACCTATCTGCACCAAAAGAATTTTGTCTAATATCACACAGGTAAGCTTGTAGTGGGTTGTTGTCAGGTTTTATTATTTCAAGTTTATTTTATATCATATGGGTAGTTTTTGGTTGGGTTGAAGTATCATTCCAGATGGGAAAATGGAATCCATTTTTGTTCGTCTTCTGATGTAGTAGTGCTGGCTTCTTGTATTCTCATTATATAAAATGGGGTTCTGTCTAATTCTGAAGTTACAGTTAATGAAAAGAGAACGACAGAAGTTTTTCCTCAACATCCCCTCCCTTGCCCTTCAGCAGAGACCAGCATTTTATGGTGTGGTTGTCATGTCCTGAAACAAGATGCTCATGGTGGCAAAGCATATGGCTGCCCTGCTGTAGTACGTCGGCAGCCTTTTCTGGATTTGCTGATGGGGGACACATTTTGTAAGAATTAAAAGAAGAAGTGTTGGACAACACATTTCACAGGGTATTTCTCCAATGGACCTCTCACAATTGTTGAAGGCAGGCTGCTGGACGGGCCGCATGGCCACCCTGGGGCCACCTTGCTTACCACAAAGCTGACACTAAAGGTGTAGAAAAACAGGCTACAGTTGAAAATCTGGAGTCATTGTATATCAACAACCTAGAGCCCAAATGCACAGAGAAGCTTCTACAAAATCACCCAGCCCTCACACTTTTGCAAGTCCCCCTAACCCTGGCTGTGGACGGGCTATGGGGGCAGGATCATCACAGACCAAGCACCAGAATGGGATTCCAGCTTCAAGCTGGAAGAGGTGTCTTCAGTCTGCAGCAGCAGAGCAGGGTGGACACCACTCATGTGTTACTCCAAAGTGCTGGTGTTCAGTCCTAGGGCATGGCAAGAACAGGAGCTTGGTGGGCTCTGTTGAAAGTGGCCCTACACAGTAAACCACCTCCTCACCTGCTTTCTGTCAAGCCTGCCAAAACTGTATGGAAAGATCAGGAAAAATAGAGCCAAATTCTTAATTTCTGAATAGTATTGCCACAATAAGCCATCACCAGCTCCCTGTGGAAAGCCAAGCTCCTGGTGCAAAACTGCCAGTGGTCCTGTTAACCCCATTGCTGTCACAGCAAATGCCTAGTTCCCAGTATTTCAGGACATGCACATAGGATCTTTCTCTCCCCCTCTCTGCATATTGGTATTTTATATAAATCAATATTTGCTTAATAACCATTTTCCTCCACCAGCAATTCAGGTCTCATTCAGCCAAAGTGGCTCAAATGGCAAGGGTGGCTGAGGGGGACCCAACAGCTGAGCCCAGCAGTGACACAAAAAGCAAATACATCGGGCGTGTCCATCTTGCGAGCCTGATCACCTACAGATGTGCTGCTTGGACTGTGTTTCTCTGTGTAAACTGCTGTTTCTCTGTGTACCTGTGCATGGCAATTTGTTTGTCAGTTACTTACACATAAATTTTGAAACTAAGACCAACTAAATAACCTGACAAAAAAAAATCCCAGCCATCAGGGACAGAGGAGCAGCAGGTTCAGAGGTAATTATATATTTACACCTCATATTTATACAATGAAAGTGTATATAGTTGTCTATATAAATATAAGTATATAAGCCTACAGAGAAAAAACTTATTTATACAAATATAGAAATTATTTAATTTTTTATACTTTCGTGTTTATATCTACCTATATAAACATAGATTTCACATTTCATTATGTATCTTTCTAATAATATATTTTATATTGCCTACAGGCATTATGGAAACCTGCAGGTGGCTGGAGGGGCAAGACAGGCAGTACCCCCACCCCAGGGAGAGCTGAAGCACAGAACCAACCTCACAGGTGCTGGGAAACCCCCAGGGGAAGGATCACTGGAGGGTGATGCAGAACCAGCCTTCCACGAGGAGCCACCCCCAGCCCCACTGCAGCCACCTGTACCCATTGCTGCCTTTTTTTGCCATGGTCAAATCCTGGTACCTGTCAAACAGAAAGAAAAAAATATCTCTCCACTAAAAATTAACCATCTCACTATTTTGGGTAAGCACTGAGAAAAGCATCCATTTTATGTCCTGCAAGGAAGTTTTTCAGGTGAAACATTAGCCTAGCTATTTGCAGAAAGCAGAGAGCAACCCTCTGTTTTCCATTAATTTTTGGAGGAGAGGATGGGGAGGGGAAACAGGGATGGTAGCAGAGAAAGCAGGGATGATAGCAGAGACTAGGTGGCAGCTGGACTGGAGCCATTTCTCCTGCATCATGAAAAATCAGAAGATTCACAGATTATTTTAGTCCCTTTTTTGTAGGTCACCTTTAATAGAAATGTTAATAATGCTGTTATCTGTATATCTGAAATCTTATATGGTAGCTCTGTAATTCACTGTCTTTATCAGCCTCCTTTAATGTATAATTTAATGCTTGTATAGCTATTTTGTTTGGGTATGACTCTCAGAATTACGACTTAAAAAAAATCTGTATGCTAGTTAACTACTTTTTATGGAAAGCATTTCTTTCATGTTATTTTAAAACCCTGGAGCCAGGGGAAGTATTTTATGGACCACAGAACCTCACAGGGTAGTTAATTTCTGTCTAAGCTGGTTTCTCTGCTATTTTAAAGGATGCCATCAAGATCATTGCTATTTCTCTTGGTTGAAAGCCAACTGACTCTTCTGCAGTTGCAA
Source organism: Bombycilla garrulus (assembly GCA_013400315.1). Classification (NCBI taxonomy): domain Eukaryota; kingdom Metazoa; phylum Chordata; class Aves; order Passeriformes; family Bombycillidae; genus Bombycilla; species Bombycilla garrulus. The sequence continues at coordinate 120,876 of VXBU01009302.1, read as the reverse complement.
CACATCCTTGTTGCAAATAGCAAACATGGGAGCTGGATGCTGCTGTGTGGAAAGCAGGAGGAAGGGTCTGCCACCCCTGACCACCCCAGGGCAGCTACTGCTTGAAATTAGGCACATGATGGGTAGAAATTATTTCAACCTGGGAATATGATGAGGACAACTCATGTGCCCACTGTCACTATTCCCTATCCCAGTGTCCTGCCAGCTGGGCATGGGGGCCAGGCAAGCTGGCATGGTCCCGTGAAAGACACTTTCTTCCTGCAGGCAGCAAATGGGACTTGGCCATGTGCATTCCATGGGCTCAGTGGGGCATATAGGCCTTCAATATATGTGCCTTTGCTTGGTGTAAGAACTCTAAAAGCAGTAATTGGGCGGTTAGCTGAGCCCTAGGCGAGCTCGGGCGATGCACTAAATATTCTGCCTTTTGTTCCATAATGAATTATTCTGTGTATCTAGAGCAAAGGGAGTTTTCTTTTTTGGTCTTTTCTCTGCAGTTTGTTCCTAGCCTACTTGTGGGGGTGTGTTGAAATCTTTGCTTTTTGCTTATGAGGTCAAGTACTTTAATCAGGAGCAAAAAAACTTGTGTGCTTTAATCCTAAATTCTCTGAGTGGCTGCCAAATATAATTAGAAACAAATGGCTTTATTCTTCAATTGAGAGCTCCACAGACTCTGGTGGGGGGCAGAGGGAGAGAGCTTGATTTGCCTGGCTGCTTTTTAGGGAGCTGGCAGAAAAAAACACTGCCAAAAAGCATGAGAGAGCCCTGCAGAGGACGGAAGGTTTGGGCAGAGGTGCAGGAGGCAGTGCCAGGGGAGGATAAGGCCCCTGTGCCTCCTGTGTGTGCCTCCTGTGCCAGCAGCTTGATAATTCCTCCTATTGGTACTGGACACTGGAGGGGCTGGAGCAGGGCACCAGCCTGCAGGAGCCACATGGACATCACCTGTTCATGTAACCACACAAACTGATCATGTCAAGGTCCCAGCCATCCCAATGTGATCTGAGTGGGATGTAGACACCCATATGCAGAGCACTCAAGTGGTTTAGAAGTCCCTGGGCTTTCTTCCCCAAACCAGCAGTGACCAGACCCCAACTGGGTGCACACGTAGTGTTTAGGTTACAGGAACTGAATTCTGCTCTGAGCAACACCAGCCAGCACCTCTCACTGCAGATATCCACTGCTCCCCTGCTTACACACAGCTGGGCTGCCTGCAAACTCAACTTACCTCTGTTTAGGTATCCACAGAGCAACAGATACGCAGTAGTTTCATCCTCATGGCATGGGATACCACTGTGTCCATTGTGTATCCTTTAGTACTTGGAATGTGTGCTGAGAGTGCATCATTGCTTCCTGCTCCCCATCCCAGCACTTGCACAGCCTAACCTCGTCATGGCACCTGCTTCATGGAAGGAACATGGCATTGCCCAATGGCACTGCAGCTACTACACCTCTTTGTGGTGGCCCTGAAATAAACTGCGGCCTTTGCTCACCCCTCTGGTGTTTCCCAGCATGAGGGGGCATTTGCAGTTTGCCCAAGCCCCTGGAGGATATGAGAGACCTATTTCAACAAACAAACAGTTTTGGCACCAAAATGGCTAAAGAGCAGCTCTCACTGGCTTGTGCAAGATGGGAATTTTTGCCGCATTGCATCACAGCTTAGCATACCGCCGTGGCATAGCAGTGCCTCACAGCAGCCCCTCATGGAATGACAGCCCCTCACAGCATGCCCTCACAGCATGGCACCCCCTCATGGCATGGCAGCCCCTCACAGCATGGCAGCTGCTCATGGATCACCTCATGGAATGGCAGCCCCTCACAGCAGCCCTGTCACAGCAAGGCAGCCCCTCATAACATGGCGACCCCCCCATGGGATCTCCTCATGGCACAGCAGTCCCTCACAGCATGGTAGCCCCTTGTGGAAGCCCCTCAAAACATGGCAGCCCCTCACGGCATGCCAGTCCCTCATGGGATCCCCTCACAGCATGGCATCCCTTCACAGGATCCTCTCATGGCACAGCAGCCCCTCACAACACAGCAGCTCCTCATGGAATGGCATCTCAATGCAGGCCTCACATGCCTTGGGTCATGGCCTGTGGCAGAGGAGGGGATGGGGATGCCTTTTTTTTCCTTTCCTGACTAAATTGCAGAACAAACTGAGCAACATTTGCAAGTTCAGTGGGTTTCCTCCCTCTTTCTTCCTTTATTAGAGAAACCACTCATGGGCCTGGCATCCTCAACCACCTCAGCCAAGAAAATTTGTTAAATGGTTTTATGCTCATCACCAAAACCAAGAAGCTGTTGAGTGGCTCTGTCGCAGGAGCAGCACCGGGAGGAGGAGGAGGGGGAGCTACCAGGATTTTTGTGCCCATGTTATGGTGCAGCACCCAAGGACAGGGCACGCATGCTAGCCCTGCAGGCATCCCTCACCCTTGTCAGCATGAGGAGGTCTTCAAAGGTGCCACCATTCAGAACTTGTGGGTCTGTTGAATGAGGCACTTTTACCTAAATCACTGCTTTTTCAGCAGCCATGAAAGTCTTAATGGATTTGTTTAACCCAGTCCTGGGCATACTCATGCCCAATCTGCTGGCTCTCGTGGAGGGTCTGTCCCCATTGCTGCAACCACAAGGACAGGGCACTTCTGGCTGCAGGCTTGGCCTGTGACCGGGGGGGGGGCTCGTTCCCAAGGTGAGCACTAGATGGAGCATCTGACATCGCGAATACTCTTTATTTAATCCCGTAAAGGACAAATTGAAAAGCTAAATGAAAGCACAGATTAAGCTGTATCTCTGCCTGCTCACTGGACATGCAGTGCCTGCACAGGGGGCAGCAGGGGATGCTGCCCGGCCACAGCCACGGCTTTCTCCTGCAGGAATGCAAACCCTTCCCAGCCACAGCTCCAGGCAGACTGGGCATGCTTCGAGGGCCACTCCTTTTGCTTTCCTCAAGACCATCCAATCCTCCCATATTTCTCCTCAGTTGCAGAGGCGATATATACCCATAGCACTTCGGTTGTGAGTGTGCCCAAATTTGGGAAGGCAGACATACAGGCTCTATTGCTTTTGCTTTGGGAAGAGCAAAAGGTGTCTGATATTCCTGGAAAGCCTCTGGGTGAGCGCTGAAATTTCCGAGGGCAATTAGGGTGCCAGTGAGGATTAGTAGTGATGTCTGTGTGATCAGCTCCTCCCAGCAGGAGCAACTTTGCAAAAAAGGTTCCTGAAATATTCTGGAGCAGATACTGCTGGTGAGGCAGAAACAGAGAAGGGCCCTATTCCCAGCAGGTTGGCATCACCATGACATTATCATTGGCCCCAGAATGCTGCCAGGCAATGCAAGCTGCTGCTGAGCCATTATCCCTGTGATCCACCCAGTTTAGGGGAATCCTGCCCCACGACCTACACTACCTTTCAGCCCTCTGTGCCCTCTGCTCCCGACCTGCTGTGGTGCAAGGCTTGCGAAAATTCTGTAGGGTTCTCAATGGGTGTGTCCCATGGCCCAGCAATCAGGAAACCAGCTTCAATGACACTGTTCTTCTGAAAGGAGCCTGGCACAGGGTGCTGCCATGTAATTGTGGAAAAGTGAGGCAGCAAAGCAGAGAACCAAGAGCCCTCAGCCAGGGGAACTAAACTGCAGCCAGCAATACCAGATTGTGCATCTCCACTTTGCTTCAAACCCTCAAAACTGTTAATTCCCTGCTGCTAGCAGCTGAATTGAAAAACTAGTGTGACAAGGTGACAAACGCTTTGCAGCAAGCTGGTGGTACAGCATCCCTCGTCATCTCTCCAATCACTGGACATTTCACTTTCAAACACAGAAGCACTTCGGAGTCCCTAATACAGTGACAATATTCTTGGGTGTAACTCTGTTACAGTAGCAGCCTCCAGGACCACCCATGGCCTCAGCTCCTGCACAGCCCAGGGATGGGGGAGGGAAACCTCCCTGCTGCATACCTACCCCAGAACCATGGAGTTAAGCAACGATGTGGAATTAGCAGGTGGCTTCTGGGCATTCCTGTCCTACTGCCGAGCTGTGCTGGGCAGGGCAGTACCCAGCCCTGACCTACACACACCCAAATGATTTTCCCACCTACGGAGAGCAGGAGTGTAAAACTCCGGGGATGCTTCTCAAAGCATCCCCAGTTGATGGGGCTCTTCTGACCCACCAAGGAACACAGTTAAAATTAAGTTTGCTTGTTCAGCATCCTCAGCAAAATCAGTAGTTAGCATTTGACCCTATGACTCCAGAACCTTACCCATGTTTGAGCTGGGAAGAAGAGGAGGCAATTTTCAAATCCCCAGCTCAAGCCTGCAGGACTGGTCGAAAAAAATCCTACTCTGAGATGCAAATGGAACAAATTTTGTACTGGGGCCCCTGGCTAAGCATGGAAGTGAACCTCTCAAAAGCTGTTCCTATAGTCAGCGTGATCACAGCCACACTTTAATGCAAGTACACTGCAAAAATAGCGGGGCACTGACTGAAGATCTTGTCTCTGCCTCCCTGAGGAAATTGCAAACTTCCATTTCTTTAATCTAATCATTTGCAGGAGAGATACTTTCTCTAGAAAAGCCAATATAAGAGGGCTGAAAGGTCGGATGGGATAATATGTAATCCAATGCGATAAGGGCTGTTTACAGAATTATTAATCAAACACAAAAAGGAACAGATAGTAACATTTTTTATTAAATATTACAGTGGATCAAAAAGTACAAAATATCTTTTGCCTGCTATGTGATTGGGAAACTATTGGCACATAATACAGTATCAAAAGCATTAATAAGTACAATTTGGAAAACATACAAAAATTGAGTGTTTATAGTTGGCTCAGCTTTATTTCTGGTAGTGTTTAAACTAATGCAAAGGTTACTCAATAACCTTTTAAATGGGAAACTATATAATATTACTGGGCCATTTTTATATATACAAATCATCACCTTACAGAGCATATAGGCTACATAACTTGAATCACAAAAAGTATACAATATTTACAACAAAAGAAAGTTAAAAAAGTATAAACAGCTAGTAGATTATGCTGCCATTATTAGAACATATTTAAAACTGCGGGGCTGGGGGGAGAGGTGAGGAAGAGAACGAGCAAAATATCAACCACATGTACAGCAAACAGCGCTCATGGCAGCGCTGCCAATGCCACACGCCTCACACCAGTGCAGCAAGTCCCACTGCTCATCAAAATCAACACGATGGCAAACCTGGGCCAGACGGGACCTCACTGATCACCACAAAGGAAGCAAGCAGGCAGTGGGGGCGAGGGACCCCCGCGGTGGTCTCGAAGCAGCAGCCCCACATCTCCCCAAATGGGGCAGAGCCGCTGGCAGAGGCAGCAGAGCACTTGTGCCCTGCTTGAGCTCCAGCTGCTGCCAAGCCAACTTCTCTGCTGCTGGGACAAACTACTTGCCAGGCATGAACCCATTAGGCAAACTCTTCACACCAGGCCAGCTCACAGCCACAGACTGCTGGCCTGCTCCCACCCCGCCTGGCCAGGGGCACAATCACACTGCTAATCAGGCCCTATTTCCCATGTGCTTCACGAAGCCTGGCTCAGAGTGTGGCCAGAAGCTACACACGAGCCGTTTGCTGCTGGGCTTCTTCCTTTGGATCTCACAACCTTTAGCATCCCTAATGCATCCTGGACATAGTGCGTTTGAATTGCAACATTTCTTGGAACTGGCTCCTAGTAAATAGATTTATGACTCTATTGCCAATTAGATTCTGCAGTTTCCTTTACAAACCTACCAATAACAATGGTCTGATTGCACAAAGAAAGGCTTGTGCAATTTCATTCAATAATAAGGCCCCTTGAACTCAAACAATGCAAACAAAGCCCCATTTAAGACACTGAGAAAAAAAAAAGACTTTTCAGCCAATGAAGAATTCAATAGTCTGTTGAAAGATTTCCAAGATTTCTGTTAAAAGAGTTCTTAAACAAATAATGCATCGCTTCTGTTGGGGGTTTATTCCTCCATTTCTTTTCCTTAGCCCTGACATTTTTGCCCAGTATGAGCTTCCCCAGCCAGCAGTGGTGAGTCTCCTCATGGGGCAAGGAAGGAGCCTTCTTCCCTTCTCCCTGTCCCCCAGCCTTGTGCTGCCTCAGCATGGCTCCAAAAAGCCTACCAGCAAACTCCCAACAGGACGTAACCAAAAGGGACATTGGACACTTTGTGTAAACAAATGCACAACTCCAGAACACACAACTTAACCAAAACAAGGAGAAGCATTTGCTTTGCCAAACACACAACAAGCTTCTGTTTGCGTTTGCTNCCCCCATCCCCAAACCCCTGATTCTTACGTGATTCAGATCTAGTGCAACTTTTCTAGAGATGTCCTCCACACAGTGGCCTCTGCCTGGATGAGCCTGCGGTTCTGCTTTCTGTATGACTTGTGGAGCAGCAGGATACTCTGCACTGGCACATCCATGTTCCAAGTTCTACTAGTCTGTTTATCAATCAATTAAATATAGTTTTACCACAGGAATATAAAGTATTTAATTGAAGAAGCTGGATCTTTAACAGTAGACGAGTATATTATTCTGGTTTCCACCTTTGGATATTAAGTATGATACATTATATATTGTATTTGGCTTCATATCACGGGAAAATTTAATGACATGCCTAGCATGCAAAGTGTTTCTTAGTAGTTTGTTTTTTCTTTTCGCATCAAGTACACTGTCTTTGAACAGTAACTGAGATGGTTTGAACCACAACCAATTTTCACTCTGTATAAAGCCTCCAAGTGACACTTCGCTTTATCAATGTCTGTGCTCAGCTGCATAGTGGTGATGTCCTGCAAAGTGAACATACATCCATAGGGAAGCTCTTTCCTCAGGAAAGTCCTGACTCTCTCTGCCTGGGCTTTCCCCCTGCAAAAGGATGTGCAGAGAGAGGCCAAGATCCCTGCGGGAGTGTGGAAGGACCATCTTGACCACTGCACAGAACATCTTTACCCACTGTGAGGCACAGAAACAACCTGTGAGCCTCTGATTCAAATCCATACTGGCTCCTCTCACAACTTCTAAAATTCTCAACATTCTCACAAACCACAAATCTGTTTTCGGCACTCCTTTGCCATTCAGCAGCCTGAGCCAGGGAGGTTGTTCTCTAGACCGTTTCTCTGGTAGGCAGAAGGGTTTCACAGCCTAGGTAAGATTAAGTACAATGCTTGACAACTTCACAGACCACGACACAGGAAAGCAAAGCTCAGTGGGAGGGGAGCCATTGCAACAACAGGAGGAGGGGTGAGAGGTGCTCAGCACCTCACAGGGGAGGGTGGGCTGTGGGGAAAGGAACCTTGTTTGCATCCTTGCACCATAACATCACCTACAGTATGTTCATAACCATTAAGATTAATCTGAACCAGTTGCTTCAGTTTGTAAACAGTAAACGTTACGACAAAAACAAACGAAAATGCTGCTCAAAAGTATAAAGAAATTGGAAAAATTACAAACACGTAATAAAAAAAATTAGGACAGCCACAGCCTTTAAAAAAGTTGCAGATAAAATGATACTGTTTAATTTAAAAAAAAAGAAGAACCCAAACAAAAAAACAAACATAAAGAGCACAGAATATACTGGACAAACGAAACTATATAAATTATTGTGACCAAATGTGACACTGGTAGTTTATGAAGTGGATATGTACAGTCAAATTAAACAGTGTTTACCATTCTGTTCTAATAGTGTTAAAATGAAGAAAATCTATTGCCGTTTTACTATACATTGCATTGATTGAATCTTTAAAAGTCAGGAAAAGTTACTCAAAAAAGCACATCCACTGATTGTACAGATTCTCAGCCCACTTCTCCTTTCTAGGTTCATCTGGAGTCCTTGACTCATTTGCAACAACGCACAGCCTCTGGTCCTTGGCTCAGTGAAAGGCAAATGCAGCCTTCACTGGGATTTCAGTAAGCTCAGGACTGGGCCTGCATTTCCACAGCTCCCTTTGAACATCTGCTCTTACCATGTTCAAGTCCTTTCAGAAAACATATATGCAAAATCCCAAAAAAAAAAAAAGGTTTTTTCTGTGTTTTTGTTTTCTCTCTTTTTTTTTTTATTTTTTTGGGTTAGGTTTTCTTTTTTGCAAGGGCAGGGATAAAGGGTAAGGGGGGCTGATGTGGGAGCCAGAATTCCAGAATTAAAGAAGCAGTCCTGTCTCCATCAAACTCCAAGATGCTCCTTCTGCTAGGTGGGATACGACTGCTTTCTGGTTGACAAAAATACAGATGGCTAAATCTGCGAGACATCATCACAGGGGGAGGAATGTTGCTAACTGAACTTTTCTCCTCAGACCTTTTTTTGTGAATGAGGGTTTTACAGTTTTGTGCTGGGATGTACAGAGGATAGCTGGGAAGATGGGAACGCAGCTTGAGGGTTTATAGCAGCTAAAGGATAAATGCTGTTATGCAAAAGGTCACCGTAGGAACTTCCTACAGGTGCTGCTGCAGCTAAGTGTCTGTACAGTTGCTGGGAATTTGTAGGGGATGTGAGGAATTGTCTCTGCACCATGAAGGAGTGAAGAGCCAAAGGCTGCATTAGCGGGGATAGCACGGTCTGATTTTTCAAGTACTGCAGGGGATGAGAATACCCGGGTGGGAGGCGATTGTTCAGCCCCGTGCACAGGCTTCCCGGATACAAGCCTGGGAAGATGGGGGCTGACAGGGGAAATTTGTGGCTGTCCAGCATGCTGCCAGAATGGAGGCCATGCACTGACTTGCTACCTTCCCCCTCTTGGTCGGGAACCTTGTCTTTCGCTGGGGTCTCCTTTGGTAAGTGAATAGGAGAGACAGCTCGGATTTTTTTTTCAGAAATTACTTTGTCCAAATCCTCCAGGCTCCGTTTCAGAGGCCGGGCAGCCCCCACGTTTTGAGGGCTCGTTCTGCGGCTGATGATGGGATGCACCATCCCCTCCATCTTCCTCAGGTTCTCCAGCCTCTGGGCCTGCTGCTTCCCAGACCTGTGGAGCAACTCATTGTGTTTTTTTGAGGCTGTCAATGCCATAGGGGACACGCGGCAAGCTTTGGGGTTACAGTCTAGGCTCACTGCCTGGCTGCTTCCAGCCTGGAACAGGGAGATCCCTTTGCATTCTTGCTGGGCTGTGCATGAGTGAGGGAGACTGGAGCCTGGAACCTTTGCAGTCTGTTTGTGTATGCTCTTTGGAAGACTCAAATCTGTTGGCTGATCATCTGAAGAAGCTTCTACTGTTGCCTTTTTTTCTTGCTGATGCAAAGACGGGCGATAATTTAAATTTAGTTTTTCTTGGTGTTTGTGTTGAGTGAAAGTAGAAATATTTTCAGACTCTCTGAACATGTCCCGGGGGAGGTACTTTGATGTCTGTTCATTATTAAGGTGGTGTTCCGTGTGCCTATAAAGGCTGTGCAGATGAGGTGATGAATAGAAATCTGCCAAGAAAGTGGGCACATGAGAGTGCTGCAGTGCCCTTTTCTCACTCATTTTATCTTTGCAGTCCTGGATATCCAACTTCGGTAGGTATGACTCGGCAAGAGAACTGAGGTGATGTTTTGAAAAATCACAGCGCTGAGGATCCGGTTTACTTAGCATGTCACGTTTAAAAACATCATTAATAGACTTCCTTTCTTCCTTGGTTTTAAAACTCTGTACATGTTGTATGACTGAGGGCCTATTAACTGCTACAGAATCAGAATTTGGGGCATGGGGACCTTGCAATATGCCTGAGGACAGTTCATCTCTGCTGCTCACTTTCTTTTTGCTGATCAAAGGTGGAGGAGAACCATAAGGATAGTTACAGGAGAGCGTGGCCCCGCTGACCTGTGACAGCAGCTTCTTCTTTGCCAGGGGTGACATGATGCCTGGATTGCCTTTTGAATACAGCAGCGGTGTGTAACTAAAAGTGGAGTCATCGTTCATGGAGCCGGGCAGCTCCTTTTCCTTAAACATGTCGAAGTTCTGCACCACCAGTACTTTGGGCGTTTGCTTTAGTGCATTGTGGATATCTTCGTTTCCCAGCTGGTCCACTTTCACCGTGCAGTTTGCGATGTAATCGGCCATCCCTGTAAGTTTTTCATCTTCCATATCACTCTGAGTAGGCAGATGGACAGGGAAGGCTGTGAAGGGCGTTTCTGGAGGTTCGCTTTCTAGGCTGTCAGTAAAAGTTTTGTGTAGTCTTTGCTCAGGCTTTGTGTCTTCCAGGGCATCTGCTGAAGGGTGTAATCGTTTTGTGACAGTGGCATCCAGCACAGTGTCTTCTTCTGCAGGCACGGATATACTCGAGAAAGAGGACAAGTGCTGAACCTCCTCCTTTGCTTTTTCACTGTTGGTGCTGTTTTCTGTCATGTCTGTCTTCTCCAGAGGCAGTGTCCGAGCCGCCTCTGGTAAAAGAGATGGAGGGCCTTGCATGGGTTGTTTCATCTCTCCCACTGTGGGGTGTTCAGGGAAGTTCTTCTGGTCTGCTGATTCTTGATCCTTCTCTTGTTCTGATGAAACCTAATGAAATGATTCAACAGACAACAGTAAGCATACAGTATGTTCTGGCAGCCTGTTTGTAAGGTTATGCACAGTACGCTGTTGGTTACTTTTGGAGAAGGACTTGCCAACCACCCTGCTAGCAAGTGAAGGCTCTAACATCAGGTACTGGACTCAAACAAAGAGAAGTATCTCCTGAAAGTATTAAAAAATACACCATCCCTATCAGAGTCACAATAAAGCATTTCCAAACAGCAGATGTCTGTAACCTGATGAAAGGCACTGGTGGCTTGATCAGCTAGCTAAATGCCGAGGTTATATGCCCTTTTAAAATTAATTAGGCAAAGGCAGAAGAGCAGATTTCATGACACAAACAATAAGGCTATAGAAATTTCTCCTACTAGCCACCTTCACCTAAGAAAATCACTCTATTCCTGCATTTTTCCTTCCCTAAAGTCTCTCCAGCATAGCTATCTTAAAATTCAGCAATCATACAGGAGATCATTCACACCCAGTTCTGCATTAAAGTGTGAAAATGATAGAAATGGCATATTAGAAATCCCTATTGTAGGCAGAAAATCACTGCCACAGCTTAACTAGGACACATATTTTTTTATTAACGGATTAAAATGAAGTTGTCAACATTCAGTAAGTGTGTGTGCCTGCTATTGCAAACATGGCTTTTATACGTTCTCGTCAATGGGACCATGGTTCGTTCTGCTCCCCCATTAACAGAGCGTGTGTGCACAATTCACACTATTCATCCCATTATGTAGCCGGCTGAACTGTGACCCACAGAGGTCACCAGAGCATCCCATCTGCGATCCAGCTGACTGACAGCCCTTTTCAAAACTGCTGTCACTCTCCCCTGACATGTCATGGTAGAAGACAGTCATAAAACACCAGCATTGTGTGACTCCTTTATTATTATTGTTTTCTTTTTTCCTTCATTGTAAAGATAAGACGCACTGAGAAAGTTATCATCTAAATGCTGCTTTATGGTCTGTCGCGGGAGAGCAGGGAATTGGAGATGGTCCTAACGAATCTAACCCTCTCAGAGATTTATTTCTTCACAGCTGCTTTTAAATATTCCTGTCTGTTTGGTTGGCCTATTAGTTACAGTGTCTGTTAGTCATCCTAACTTCTTCTTTTTAAACTCATAGCTGACTTTTGCAGCCAAATACCATCATTAGGTCCTTTACAAAGTACCATCGCTAGTCTCTTGAGCTTATAAAATTACAGGCAAATACCAGACAGATGAGCAAAGCAAGGAGGAGAAAAAAAAGAGAATCATACTTAATAACTGTACATTCTGCTCTTTGTTTCTGTTAAGCAATACTTTGAAGTTTCAGCTATTGTGAGGAAATGCGCAGTCTAAGGCTAATAGCATTTTGTCTGGTGTCTTGTTACACTGACAATGTCATCGTGATGGCAGGAAAACAGTGAAGAGCACAAAGGCAAATGCAATCCTAATAAATTAAAGTTATATTCTCTCCCTGCATACTTCTAATGGTGCATGAGCCGAATATGCAATTGAGATGACCACACATTTGTAACTGGATTATGCTTTTCCAGCTCACTGTTTCCAGGCCACATGCAGAAATGGCTTAAGCGGTGTCTTGGTTGGGGACATGCCTACACATTTATGTGGTGGCTATAGGGCTCTCCCTCAGCGCAGCACCACATCTCTGCTGTGCCTGGATGAGGGCCCAGGAATGGGCCTCTACTGACAGGGCATGGCTGCAGGACAAGAGACAAGCAACCTTCTGCCTGGCTCCAGCAGACCTGGGTTTTGCTCCACCCAAAGAAGCACCCCGGTAAGTGCCACATCCTGGGCACGGAGCTCTCCATATGGCAAAGCACAGATGAGTTCTGGAGCCCTACACCCACCCAGGGGTGAAGCACCCACCCTGCAGCCCCTTCACTGCTCGAGCTTTGTGTGATCACCGACCCATATGGTGGCTGACACGGAGGTCAAGGTCCTTAATAGCCCACCCTGATCAAACAGGGGCAGGACATGTCTTCCACTCCAGTCAGGGAGGAGACATTAATTTTGCTATAAAAGGTACCATTTTACAATAGGGAACTGCCATAATTGTGCATTTTTATTGTCTCGTCTAGGCCTCCTACATTTCCGATAAACGCAGCTTAGGAACTCTTCCTGCAAACCACACAAAAATAACTTCAGTTTAAACAGCAGGAAGTTTGAGATAGGGAACAACAAAAGCAAGGAAATTCAAAGTGAAGGCTGTTGCTCTGTTGCTGACTTGTTATGCTGGGCTTAGCAGCAGTGCTACTGATAGTATGTAATGTGTCTTCCTGATCCAAGACCCTCAATAAATAATCGGGGATGAAGGAATGACAAGGGAAGGGAGCACAAGCTTTCACTTAACTTCTCCTTGCTTTGGGCAATTTGTCTTGCAAACTTCCAGCGACCGAAGCACATTTGTGCCCACTCTCCTCTCGATGGGATTTTTTTTTGCATTTTTTTTTTTAATTTTATTTTACCCAAACAGGGCTCCCCCTACTTAAAAATTACAGTGTAAGAAAAAAAATGTCATTCTGCTCTTAAATTACATATTAATGGTAGACAAATTCTTCTTTGGATGGGAGAGTAAACTGTCCTCGTAAGCACAATTTAAAGAGGTAGGGGAACACAAAACCCCCAAATTTTCTGTTCTCAAAACTGGGTACATGGAGTCTCAGAGGCATCTGTGTTTACAGGCCCTGCATTGTTTTTTTAAAACAATGAGGAGGAGGATTGTTAATAGCTGACTCAATAAAATCTCCAAACAAGTTCAGAAACAGGACTTCTGTACCTGCCAGACACAATGAAGTAAAAGGAACAGCCATAGTCTGCCGGCACATCATGTGTTTCGACATTCTTGAAATACTTACTTTCACTGCAATGCCTTGAAGGCTGCTGTGATTTGGCAGACTGAGACAGGAAAAACAACATGTTTTGCAGGGGTTGTGTGTGAGGAGCTTCACCACCCCCTTCGCATGCAGTGCAAGTAGGGCACAGGAGAGAGTGGGCAGATGTGCAAAGAGAGGTGCTTAAATAACACCGGAGCAAAAACCCCATTGATTTTGTGTCACTTGAAATTTACCTTTATTTGAAGACAAATAAGAGTTCTACCATCAATCTTACCCTGTGCTGTGAACATAAAATCTCTTCCACAGGGCTGTCCACTGCCTGCAAGTAACGTGGCTCTGTGTGGAACCTGGGGCCTGCTCGTGTGAAGCAGCATGCCACAACAGGAACCTATTACGTCTGAATAGGAATCTCAGCTGAATGCCATCTACTGCTTGGGAGAGGGAAGTTCATCTCAGGGCTTAGAAGATGATTCCCTCAAAACGTGACTTTTTAGTTCAAAAAGAAACTTAGTATAATCTAATAAAAATCCTAGGGAGCAGTAAGTTTTCTCACAGTCACGCATACATCTGTGAGCACAGAAGGGCTGATCCAGAGGTTACCATTATAAAAGTCAGCTGTGTCCAACAGTTACCACAGTATTATCAACAATATTAAGACATTCCCGCACCCTATACTTAGATTAGGAAATAACTGTGGTAGTTGTGTGGTTTCCCTTTGGCAGCTGCTGATCTGTTAATGGTGACCACTGTATAATACAATGAGCAGAACTGGTACTAGTCAGATCCAGAGCTTGGTGCTCTGCCATCCCTGCTCTGCAATATGGAGCAAAACGGCTGCCACTCACAGCCCAGCAAAATCCCAGCACAGACAGACAAGAGCCGAATTTCCATTGCTGAGCAAACTAAAAGGCCAGCTATGTGGAATTCTCCAGTTTAAATTATATATTTTATCACTGGATTTCATGTGATTAAAGCTGTGCATTTTTAATTGAAAAACTGAAGAGCAGGGAAGCAACAGACCTCAGATGCATCTTGGGGTTTCTGTGAATTATCTTTTTCCTTCTTGCTCTTTTGGTTTTCATTTTTGATGCGTTTTGTTCCAGACACTTTTGTTTTCGCTTCACCCTCCTGGGAACTGTTATCCTGTTTTCGAGGTTTCACTGGAGGCAGTGGCTTATCTTCCTCTCCTTTAATAAATCTTTCATATGGCAGGATTAATCTAGGGGATTAAGGAACAAATAATTGATCAGGTTTTGCTGCTCTAGCAAAGAAAAAATGTATCTACTATGAACAGTTTACTTAATAAATCCATTTTCTTCCACGCCATAAAAGCAACAGTTTAGACTCTGCATCTATAAATCCAAGTATAAGAAATCAATTTATTTGGCAAGATTATCACATGGAATAAATTCAGTGGAGTTTGAGTCGGTGTGGATTAGTTGTCAGTAACTTTGCAGTGGTTTGTGTGGTTATACCAATTTGCACCAGATGAGAATATCAGCCATTATGTTTTAGATTGATTTAAAAAAACAAAAATCCACCATTTATTTTTATTTTCCCTCCCCAATTTTAACAGCATGCAGCAAGCCCCAGAAAACCACCTACAAAGCCAGAGCCAACTTGGTTGGCCAACAGCTATGCAATTTCCAGGTTCCCTTGAGTACAAGGGTGAGTGCCAGGAAGGTGGGCAGGGCCAGGAGAGCAGGGCTGCAGAAACCCTGAGGGGTGGGCACAGCACAAGCCCAGCCTCAGCCCTGCAAGGCACACATGCAGCAAGAGCCACCATGCTCCCCTCCACAGGGAGCCTTTTTTAAGGAAGAAGAGGAGAAGAGTTAAACATGGTGGAATTCTTCACTGTGGGGCTGTCTGCCACAAAGCGCACGAAATAGCTTTCAAAAACAAGGAAGAAACACAAACAAAGAATATCCTCCCCTGAAAGCATCAAACACACCAAGTTTTAATCTCTCTGTTTTTCCTTTGCAATTCTTGATCTGAAAGGAAAAATAACTGATATAATTAAAAGGGATGGATTGCATTACAATCTCAGTTTCAACTTCAGTGATTAAAGTTTTTATAATGCATTTTAGTATGATTAATGACTCACTGTGGGATTAATATAAGACTCAGACTTTAAAAATATGAACACTAATACAGCAAACATAATTTGTTAAAAAAAAAGACAAGTTGACTCTATGAAGAAAATGTACTTTGCTTATAAACAACATAAATCTACTCAAATACCAGGAATCCTTAATTATCTTTAATCTAAGACTCCAAGGCAGAAACCTCTTTGGTTCAGATATTCGTTCGTTATCCTAGAATCAGTTTCTATGCATGCAATTTTGATTTACATACTTAGATGTTCAAACACAGTTTGGGCTTAAGAGTGCAGAATTAGATTGCTCGTGATCATAATATTTTACATTTTAATAAAATACAACATAAATTATGTTAAAATATAAACCTAATTTATACTATATTAGAAACAAAATTCATTAACTGAGCATGCTCTGACATGGTATGTGCAAAGAGGCGTGAATAATACTTTCTAGCCTTGAATTTGGCAGGGCTCCAGTAATGAAGCTAAGCAGAGCCCACAGGGAATATTCATCTTCAGATCCCATTACAAACTGAGTTTAAACATGTTACAGCTGCTAAAACTGGAAACTGCTCCCTCTATGCAAACTTAGCAAAATAGTACGTAGTTGCCAAATACCTGCTTCCCACTGTAATATTATAGGTAATGTTTATATAACAAAAAGCATAACTAAGCAGAAGAAGAAAAAAATAATCCTGTTCATACTTGAGGCTGCTACATTTCATTTGCAAAGCACAAATATTGGTGAAAACACTGAATTCCTCCCTGCGCTGCACAAAGCACTCTGGACTTAGAGGCAAGGTTGGGTTTCATATAGGGCAGCGCCGAGGCTGCTCTGCCATGTGTTAAGTATTTAAAGTCGCTTTTAATAAAAACACATTTTATTACAGTAATTGTTAGCACTGCGAGGGGAGTGTTTGACTTTGTTTTGTTTCTATGGGAACGCGTTGCTCATTAAAAATCTACATATTCCATCCGTAAAGGTTTCAGACGCTGTCCGGTACCTCTGGGAGCCAGAGATGCTCCCAGCCCCAGGAACCAGCCTTTCCCTGGAAGATGCAGAGTGACTGATCCAGTGGCTACAGCCGGGCCAGGAGCAAGGCCCGGGCCAAAGTGATTAATCACGGCTCGCGTGCTCTCTGCTGAACCTTGTAGGGTAACGCGGGACCTAAAATCCTCCTCCTGCCTCTGCACCTCACCAGAACTCATTAGCTTGGGTGCTAATTAGCAACTGTGGCTTAAATTTCCTTTTCTGATGTTAAGGGTTCATGTGGGAGTACAAGGTTTTCATTTTAGTTATTTTTCACTGAGCTCAGCAGCTGGCAGGCCGACAGCAGTAAAAATACATTTCACATAGCCGGTCAGTGGCCTGGAGCCAGTGGCAGGAAATCTGGAATTAAACGTTTCGTGTATCGGGGAGGCGGCATGACTAAGGTAAAACTGAGTCAAAACACAAAGATGGCTTGTTCTAGGATTTTTCCCTCCTCATTTCAAAGGAGGGCCAACTGAGGTGGCTTTTGGGGGCGGCTGGCAAGGAGCCGGGCAGGAATGCGGGGCTGCGACACCCCAGGGAGCAGCACCAAGCCAAGCAACACCAGCAATTGCCTCTTCACGTAGAGATTTCCGTCGGTTGCAATTTTCACTGAATGTTTTTTCAGTTATCCTGTCATGGTACAACACAATTACCCACAGGATATGATCTTATCATTTGATTATTAGAAGTTTTTACAGCGCAGGAGTAATAAAGCTAATATAGCTCTCGCAACATGTAAGCAGCCGGCTCACATGCCATGAAAGCAGCCAGCTTAGCCAATTTAAGGTCAATATTGCCCAACACCGGAAGAATGCGATCTACTGTTAGCCAAATAATTTAGCAGAATGTGACATGTCTGAAACCAGCACAGGATTCTTTTTTTTTCTTTTTGGTCAAATATTTGCAGTGCAGGTAAGATTTAATCAATCTTTGCGCAAGGAGAGGTAAAGACAACGTCCAAAAACCTGGATCCAGATACCTCAAATGTATCGTATGTTGGAAACAACAATCATGTTTTCAGTCGCTTTGAACTGTGGCTGTACTTCTCAACAGGGGAGGAAGTATAAAAGTATTCATAAAAAAAGAAATATTTTCTGGTCTAAAGAATATTTACTTGTAAAGCCTGTGAGAAGACCAAATAACAGGGTCTTTATCATGATCAAGATTCCAATATTAAGATTAATAAAATGTATTATTTATAAGTCAATTAACATAAATAGAATATGCAAGCACTAGTATATTAAAAAAATCTTTCCACAGGCAGCAGATTTTTAGCAGCATGAGGTTTTTTTTTTTTTTTTTTCCTGGAATAATACAAGAATAACATTTTCCAGCCAAGAGCAGAAACAGTAGGGGACTCTTTGCTATCACAGGGCTTCTTATTAAATTCATTCACTGTGAAAAGCCAGTCTTTTTCCTTTTTTTCTTTTTATTTTTTTTTAAATAAAGACAACTTAAAATCAATACAAGTTAGATTAAGAAATCAGTACTATACTAATCCTGATTTATTACAATCGGCAATATTAAGTTTAATCATGTATAAACCGCTACTCAAAAAAAGATTTTCCTTTAGTAAGTCCTGAATTAAATAATGGTGCAGTGTACCGAGTTTTTAGATCTGCATCATCTGATATTATGAAAAATTCAATGTACTTCTCTGCAGCAGATGTCAGAGGTCAGCAAATCTATTACAGTAATGTAAGTAAGCTGGCTTTCTGCCAACCTTTTTTTAAAAAACACTGAAGCAGATAATTTTATATTTACAAATTCTAAAATCCTCGAGGGACTGAATCTCTTTCCCAACAAAAAGCAGAAACTTCACATTAGAGAAATGTATTTCACAGTATATCAAACATGTCTTCATTAGCATTTCATAAAAAGAAAGAAAAAAAGCCCTTAATCTTTATTAGTCAACTTTTTTTTTTTCCCCAGCTACAGAACTAACAATACAAGTTCTCATCTGAGCCAGTAACCACTACATATATTGATTATGCAGAATGAATGACTTTTTTGGCCTGACTCTGCTTCACAGGACACATGAGAGCACATCTATTTTTAGTCTTGATAAAAAAAAAAAATTACAATAATGCAAAGGATCTGACCAGCCCAGAAAGAGGAAGGAAATTAAATGTTAAGGCTGCCAGTTTCCTCTTTAATTCTCCCTACTGTGTATGGATATGACGGGGCTCTGGGGCTGGGGAGGAACCATATGCCCAGGACACGCAGGGTGATGGAGGGAAGGAGGCAACTCAGCACAACCCCTACGGTATTTTTTTGTGTTGCTGTTTCAGTGTTTATTTTTGTTTTCTTTCTGGCAGAATAAAATATTTCAGCATGTCTCCCACTGACATCATTGTATTTTCTCCAGGGATCCAAGCCCAACATAAAATAGGATGCACTGGAGCCTCTAAGCCGTAAGAATAATCTTGGAAGGAATCTTAAAACACTGAAGTCCACTCCTTGGGAGATGTTGCCCCATTCGCGTGCTTGGCCAGGTTAAGGAGGCAAATTGCAACAGAAATGGAAAATGATTTAAATTTTCTCCACCAAATGAGTACAGCAACCAGTTAACCCGTGGAACTCACTGCCAATGGATATCTTGGGGCCAAGGGATTAGTGAGATTATGCAAGGATTAGATGCTAGTGTAAATCATGAGAACATTAAGCTGTTAGAGCTTCAAAAATGCTGAAAAGGGACAGGCAATAGGTCTCTTTAGTGGTAGGAATTTGGAAAACGCTTTCTTCCTGAGCACATAGGGCCATGGTGGCTCCAACTCCTTCCTCTGCAGGCACTACCAGACCCGGAGGGGCAAGACAGCTGGTTTTTTCAGTTCAAGAGGGCACCCATCTGCACCAGGATGTCCTCACAGCAGCCTGGCCACAGAGCTGCCCACAGCCCCTGCAGCCACAGGGTCTGAGTGCAGGGCTGGGACACCCCTGTGGTGAAAATAGGCCCCTATCAGTAACCTAGCTGAGAGAAACCTGATTCTTTTCTCCTAGAAAGTCAGTGGCAAAGAATTCAGCTGTTTTAAGGGACCAGCAGTAATGCCTGAACTCTGATCCCAAGAGAAGTCTTGTCTTTTTCACCCTGTTGCTTTTCAAAAGGATAAATCATAGAGCACTGGTCCAGTGTAGGCAAGGGAAACAAGAAGGGAAACCTTCAACAACCATCAGTTGGTGGGGATAGGCAGGAGCAGGAGGCAGCTCTCCTGGGCACCAGGGACACATTCCCAGCAAAGAGAGGAGGGGAATAACCCAAACTTTAAGGTCTCAGCTTGTTTTCCAAAACGGGAATATAAAATACATTAAGCAAATGAAGCAGTGTGTTCCTGAAGTCTGATATCCCTGGACTGCATTGTACAATGCAGGGGTTATGAAAGCAAGCCTCACGTGCTTTTGTGCAGAACACAATAGCAATGGTGTTATTTGCATTTGTCTGAAGTACAAAACTGGCACGTATTTTATCAGCAAAGACAAAATATGCTGGAGTTCAATTTTCTTTCCAAAGAACTTTCCTTCCTTAAAGAAATGGCTCTTTCATCCTTTCAACAACAACTTTCCTCACAGCCCACTGGGAGTGCTGGTGGGTAATGAGAATGGCTTTCTGCTGAAAGGTGGGAACAGCACTGCTCTAAGAGAATTCAAAGAAACTTCATTTTAAGTAAACTGGAAATTAGTGACATTACAAACACAGCTGTTGATATAGCTACACAGCCCAGCGAGGCAAGCTCAGGCACTCCTGATCCTAGGGCTCAGCAGGGGGAGATGAACAACTCCAGTCTTTTGACCTTGGTGCAGATTTACTGCATAAAAAAGAGTCAAAAGCAAGGGTGGTGGGCACAGAGCAATGTCCCCAGATCATTCTACCAAAACCACTACAAGACTCCGTTTTGACCATATTCACCATTTCTGCATCTAAAGGCAGACACGAATTTTGTTTGGTAGGTCCACGGAGTCCCTGCAATGCTTGGTCCCTATGCTCAGAACAAGCTTACAGATGCCATTTTGCACTGCCTGTGGGGTGCAGCTCTCCTGGCAGTACTCCAAAATCCAACTGACCCTCCCTGGGAAATCTGAGTTACATCTATATTGCAGAAAGCTGAACAAACTAGAGGCATTCTCTTTCATGTTAACAAAATCCTGAAGTACAAGGTGGGGATCCCCAGCATTGCTGGGCAATCTGAGGGGAAATATCTTACTTGGTGCTTACTTAGTGCTGCTCCTGCAAAAGAGAACGGCACACCTCCCACTGTGCAGCGCCCCCCTGGGGCAACTCAGCTCCCAAGAAGGAAAAGGGGCTCGTCCCCTTGTGTTGAGTCTGTCCCTGCTCCTGATGTCAAGGAATTACATTGCCATGTGTGACACTGACTGACTGCAAGCCCTGAGCTGCAGCGCTGGGACCCCAAAGCTCCGGGCACCGCAGGACCTCGGCACCAGTAAGCACCAAGGCATGGCGGGCGCGCCTGGCAAGGGCCCCTCTGCTCGGCTGACAGCGCACCCAGCAGCACTGGGCAGCACACAGCATGCCCCAGTTCTGCTGGGACAAACTCCTGGGTGACAGGAAAGATCTGGGTGGGAAAACAATTCCCCACCAGGAGAGAGAGATCATCTGCTTGCAGGCACTTAAAGGTGCTGCGCGACTGTCCAGCACTTTGCACTCAAGGTCTCCTGCTGACTCCAGCGCTGGCCACTAAGCCACTGAGGCTGAGACCCCAGAAATTTTGAAAAAAAAAAGGCATGTTCTCCGATGTTTTGAAAGGACAGCTAGGGATCTGTTTTAATAGTAAACAATTACATTCCTCTGTCATCTGATACTTTTTAAATTTTGGGGAGGGGGGAAGCTTTCTGAATTTTCAATAGTTCCTTTGTTAAAGCATCTGTTACTCACATAATTGAAAAGATGTTTGTTCAGTGGTATGCTTGAAAGTACAGTTACTTAATCTTAATGATAAAGCCCTGGGGGCAGAAAATCATAAGTAGAAACCTCTTGTTATCTATCAAAAAGAAAAAAAACAAAACCCCAAACTAAAAACCTAGTAAAATAGACACATCTATCTTCAGGCTTAAATTTGTGCTTGGTGGAAAACTATGGAGACAATTTGCAACTTGCGAAGTTTTCTGGGAGTCTGTGACCAGCTGAAGTGTGAGGGGGGGCAGGGAAGTGGGGTGAAGACAAAAATAAAACAAGGAGAGAAAACTGTTGCTTGGCAAGTTTTTTTTTGGGTCAAACAAAGAGCTAGTTGTAGTTTACAGCGTGACATAACATTTGATTAATTTTTGCCTGGGGATGTTTTCACACTTAACAGTGTAAATCAAAACCTTCTATTAATTACAATGTGTATAAAAAGATAACCATAAGCAATTTCATGCAGATGCTGTACTAGCCCCCTACTTTTTGTTCCCTCTAACGACTGGCTGTTATTTCCTGCAAAATTCCGCTGAAATGCTTACACATTATGAAAGTTATCCAAATGCTTTGGAAAACCAAAAAGCATTTGCATGGAACGCAGGGCTCTCCTGCATATTGAATTACTGCACAATATCCTCAGGGTAGACAAACTTTATGGCTGTTAAAAGGAAACCGTGTAAGGGACCTATTTTGACCTGCCTTGTGTTTCTGATCATATATAATTTTTATATGAGAGATTTAGAAAGAAAAATAGCAGAATGGGCTCTGACCTGCACAAGACACTGCATCTCCTGAAGTTTAGACCCCCAGTAGATGTTCAGAGTTCTCTTCAAGTGCCCAGGGGCCACACTCATAGCCAGAATAAAACCCTCTGCAGGTCAATGTCCAAAATGTGGGCACAGCCACCTTTCCCCATTGTGAAGAACTACAACCTATCTCACCTACCTGCTCCTCCTCAAGTTCCAGGTGGCTATGTCTCTGCAGAATACTTTCCCACTCGGCTGCCTTAATTTTGTGAGAGCACAAGGCCTAATAAATCCCTCTCCAACTGTGTCTGACCAGGACAGACTGGTTTTCAAAATGCTAGTAACTTGTGAGGGCCAGCACAGGAGACACGCTGCTGAAGAGCAGGACTTGTGCCATGGGGGTCTCTGGGTCCCTCCTTGCTGGAGACCCTAAGGGAGCCCAG
The DNA here is from genome assembly GCA_013400315.1 of Bombycilla garrulus. NCBI lineage: Eukaryota > Metazoa > Chordata > Aves > Passeriformes > Bombycillidae > Bombycilla > Bombycilla garrulus. The sequence continues at coordinate 98,324 of VXBU01009302.1, read as the reverse complement.
CTTCCTGCAGCACCCAGAGAGGCCAGAAGCTTCTGGTCTATGGTACCTCCAGCTGCCTGCCATGATGCCTTCCAACAGTGACATGTCTGCCCACCAGAGAAGCCAAGGAGAGTTACTGCATGCCACTGCACACCACAGCTCCCCAGCCCATGTATGCTTGTGCACAGCTCGTGCACAGGACTTGCTCTGGAGGAAACCAAGACGAATCACAGCCACTCTCGGAGACAGAAAAAGGCCCCAACAGGTAATAACTAGTATTTCTGTTTTGTTCAATGTATTTTATTGGGAACTTTTTATACCTTGCCAACTAGCAGGTTGTGTTTTTTGGTTTTTGTTTTTTTTTTTCTTTTGGGAGGGGGGATGTGAAGGGAAGCAGTGGTGTAATATTTACAAAAAAATCCCTAACAACATTGTCGTGAGCACTGCAGGAACACAGCCTACTCCTCATGCCAGAAATTTAAAGCTGCCGATCATGTGTTTTGTGTAAAAGCGAAAAGAAACCTCAAAGGCTGCATGTGAAAACCACATCTGCATTATTAGGGGAAGACAGCATGGAGCACAGTGCTTCGGAGAAAAGTAGCCGTTTCTGAGGGTTTCTTGATAAGAGAGAGAGATGTAGGGTACTGACAAGGGCTGTAAGAGTTTCACAGGAACGGTGTAGGCTGAATCACACCAACCACACGAGCCTCTGGCTTTCTGTGATCGTGAAAGGTGAGTGCATTAGAGGAACACAAATTAAGAAAACAATGACCAAAACGACAACACCTTATAAGCTCTGTATGGTCCAAGTTGTGCACAGAGCAACAATCCCATGATGGGAAAACATTAATGGTTTTTATATTGGTAATTATCTGTAACATGAGCAATTAAGTACAGTACTAATGGACTATAGCCAAGAGCCTGGTACTAATATTAAAAACTGACAGAGATGAATAGGTTTGGAAGGAAAACTAGGCTGACAAAGACATTTTTATGAAGTGCTTGGGCCTATTTGGAATAACCCAATCAGAGGCAGGTCCAGACCAGCCATGCCTTCAGTGACAATAACGCATTCACTGGCATTATATGATGCCTGCTATGCTTTAAATAAAAACACCCATTGCTTCTACTCAGAAACCTGCACTTTCATTATTATACTCATTAATAAAACAGAAGTTGTCTAACTAATATACAAATAACACTTACTGAAACACTGGCAGCCTTGCCTTACTTTAAAATTAAAACAGTTACTAGAAACATGAACTGTATTAGTGATAAATGAATCAGCTGAAAACGCACACAAAACCTTTCTTTCCCTTTTACCAGAGAAACAAAGAAAACACTGCCCCAACAGAAGCACTCTACATACCTATAGCACACAAGCAGCTACCACCACAAGCCCTGCTCCAAACAACAGGGTGCAGAGCAATACATTACCCAAAGCCTTTAAATCTGGCTTTTGCCATCCGCTGTACTATGAATCTGCAGCCACATGGTAGCTTTGCAGAGGTTATAAACACCTTTAGAGAAAGCAGTATTTCTTCACTGGATTTGGTAGACAGACAATTTTGCTCTCCCCAGTGCTTGTATTTTGTGTTTGGGCTTTTTTTGGTTGGTTGGTCGTTGTTAATGGGTTTTTTTCCCCGTATCTCTCTTTGGCCTTTGAAATTGTGTGTAAAACTCCACCTTGCAAAGGGGAACAGGAAAGGGCAGGAAGGAGGGATGGCAATGCCTGAATTGGGACATATGTACCATTCCATTCCTCAGCATCCTAAGGATGTCACTGAAAGGTGGCTGCCACCTGAACAGTGTTGATATGCTAAAGCTGATGCAAACAGCCAGTAGCTTCTCTTGGGAGAGAGCTGGTTATCTACATTGATGCCCTTGAGATCCAGTGGTGGAGATGAATGGCAAGGTTAAGTCAAATAGCAGCAGGGCCAGTGAAGTCAGGGAAGTGCCTGTGCTCCCTCCAGGAAGGAGGCAGCAAGGAACGGCCAATGGGACTCAGAAAGGAAAAATCAAGAGATTTAAACTGGAAAGCAAATGCTGAGTAATTCAATTTCCAGTTTGGCTGTATAGTTTCAAGTTTGAAAATGTATTTGTTTCCTAAATCATGAGTGCATGTATACCTGCACTGCAGTTCTGGTTTTAGATTAAATGTCATCTGAGCACTTTGTCTATCAATGAGCATTACATTTACAGGTGCTGTAGTTAGAATTACCAGCTGAAACAAACCATGACAATTTCATTTACTTTTTTTCAAGTCTGAGGCTTAATACAGCTTTCCTGTGGTGGAAAAAAAGCCATCTAATACTTGAAAAGTAGAGACTGGATGAGTTACTGAGATTTTTTGTATATGTGTGCTGGTTTTTCAGACTGGATTTAGAACATTTTAGGTAAGCTCAGGGCAAAGCTAGAAGTCCCGCAAGATTTTTTCTGCAAATGCCATCTTTTGATAGCCTGCCAGGCATGTGGAAAATCAGGTGCTGCCTCATATTAGATCTAACCCAGAACTACAGGATAGACTGTCATCCATGAACTCAGATTTGAGTTCTTCACTGTATTAAGATACATCTAACCATAAATAGAAGACTCTTTCCTCAGACCAGGTCAGGTCGAGCAGAACTGCTTTTGGGTAGCCTGGCTTTTCAATCTGGAAGGCATCAGGAGTCTGCTCAGGTTTTCCAGTGAGCACAATGGGTTTTGTGGCACCTCAGAGCATACCCAAGTAACTCCTGAGTCAGTCACACACGAGTCTCTATGCATGGGAGTGCAATGCAAGGCTTTTGCATATAAAAAAACCAAGCACCGAACATTATCCGGAAAGCAGAAGAGAGAGACCGGGGTTCATGGAGTATTTGTGAATGGCTCATTAATTTTTCCACAACTACAAGAGATGTGCTCTCTCAGGAACTCTAGGGTTTCAGCAATGCTCTCTCTGAAATGTAAACCCCCAGAGCCCTAATGCTTATGTGTGCCTGGGTCTCCTCAGTCAAATAACATCCCCCACAGAACATCTGGCAAGGGAAAAGCCAGACTGCCAGTTGGAAACCCATCATCTGGCCTGGGTGCAAGAGGAAGCTCTGAGACTCTCAGGGCTAAAATGATGAGGGTGGAAGAGCTGAATACCCACAATCTGATGAGTCAATAAAACAATCTACAACATTTGTCTGCAACATGAAGGCAGGGAAAAACCCCATCTGACATGCACGACAACTCACTCACTTCACTCTGCTTGGCTCTCCAGAAAGCTTCTAACATTTACAATGGCATTCATTACATGCAACTCCTCTGTGTACCCAAGCCCTTCTGCTGGAGATGTCCCCTGTAAATGGGCATGATAAACCCCCACACCCTCCATGAGGATGGCAGTCTCTCTTTGAGAGGCCAACACATCAGGCACTAAGATAAGGAGAGAAACTACCCATTGAACACAGCTCTGCTGTGCCACCTTCGGCACAGGCAAGTATAATCTCTTCCTGAGCCCAGCAAAGTGACTTGTTAATGCCCAGCAACAAGAGACTGAATTTTACTTATCTGAGCCGAAAATTGCTGAGCTTTTATTCACATTTGCTTGTCTAAGGAAAAAAACAAAAACAACAAACCAGAAGAAACAAAAAAAAAAAATAGAAGAAAAAAAGAAAAGTAAAGAAAAAGCCCCAAGAGTTGTTTGTAAAAACCAAATCAAAACAACATTCCAGCTCCAGTATTTTATTCAATGTGTGCTGGCTTCACAAGCCCTGGAAGTTATTATCTACATGGGAAGAATAAGAATTCAACAGTTCTGACCAGCAACAATGGCTGCAGAGAAAGAGTGTTTGGCAGCAGCTTGCAGGCAGGGAGGAGGGAAGGAATGCCACGAAGAAGAGGAATGCAACGCTCGGCATGAACTACAACATTAACAGCACCCTGCATTATGGGCCACCCCATTATTTTGATCAAAACAACAATTTCCTTAATTGTTATTCCTAAAAAATGATAGAAGAGAAATGTTTGCATCAATTAGCTGCTGTTTCTTATTCTCCTTAAGTATGTTTTCCTCAAATTTTCAGCTTCTTTACTGGAAAGAAGCTTTCCTTACTACAAAAATTAAGATCTATACCAAAGAAAAATCAGATGCTTTTTTAATTTATTTAGTCACTAGAGACAGACACTCTGGTTTAAATTACAATGAATTATCTGAATATACTGTTGGGGAAATATTTATGAAATCTTTAGGAAGACTTTCTCTCTTTTTATCCAATTCTTCATAAAACGCTTTGAAGACTTTCCAAATTAATTTTTTCATTATTTGTTATCTTACCTTTCATAATGTCTGCGAGTACATGTAGCAGCACTTGTGCTTCCAGGGTTACCACCTAATTCATCATAAATATGTTTCCATTGTCGACGGGCTGTTATCTGTAAAAATGGCAATGGAAAATTTAATCTTGCATCTTTGCAGATTCTACAACATTTGAGTTCACAACAACAAATGCACGTATGACACTTTCAGAACAGCATGTACTACAAGACTATAAAAGCCCCTACAGAATATAGAGAGTACACAGAGCTTTGGGTGTCTCTTTTTTTTTTTTTTTGTAAGTTAACACTATGTCTATTTTCTTTCTCTCTAAAATGGAGTGATCTGAATGATTCATTATCAAGTCACAATCCATAGAGACTCACAAAAGAGAATCTCAATCAATATAGGGTCATTAACCATCAGAAGTTATGCAGACAAATCCCACGGTGAATTATGAAAATGAAGCTCAAACCATACTCAGCACAAATAATGATTACATAGTTATTTTAACTGAATTAGAGAAAATAAATCTGCTGCAAAACCCAAATCCACCATAGAATTCTGTAAATCCACAAAACCATAGTCCGTAACTATATATGTTACAAGCTGTTTATTTTTATCCATTTAGATCTGTAAAATATATAGATCAAATACTAATGAAATCTCAATGTACTCCAATGTTAATATTTGAGCTGTGTATTTTATTGGACCATGCTGATGAAAATAAACATCTTGTAACATATTGAGTTGCATACCATGGTTCTGGTTTTTTTTGTACAGAAATTAGGATTATACAGAATAACAGATGGAAGACCTGGCAAAAGGATTGTTTCTGAATACCACTTCATTATTTCATATATTCTGCTATATTTAAAACAGGAAGAGAAATAGGAATAGGACAAGCACAACAGATCACCCTTGTTTGCCTGCAGCTCAAAAAGAAGGCCGGTAGAAAACTGTGGGGGCAATTTGGGGAGCATTTTGTCATTTGCTGTGGAATGTCGTGGATTTTAATATATTCAGCCCTGGAGGCTTCTTTGGAGTTACCCACAGAGCAGTCAATGGCATTTACCGAGGAGCTAAAAGGCAGCAATCAGAAGAGAACAAATATTACAACTTGCAATCTGAGGCCTGTAATTTTCATCTAAACGAGAGAAGATAGGGACCATCATTAAATATTACTGGGTAAGAAGTGTTTCTGTTTCGCTCAATATAAAGGGAAAATCCTTCCTTTGCAGTAATTATTCTTCAAAGCCAAAAGCATGGCCGGACTCTTATAATTTGATTATGTTAAAATTCCTTCAAATTTATTGTTTGCAAAGTTCTCGAAAAAACAGCAGTAGCTTTAACTCACTTTTACCACCTGAGTGTAATTTGGACCTATAGATACATGGGAAGAAAAAAAAAAAAAAAGAGAAAAAAAAAGTGTTCTATCTTAAACCTTATACTTATATAAAGCTAAAGGAAATGACTTCATTCATTAATTCTATTTTCTGTCTTTTATAATAAATCCAAAGACTACCAGCACAAGGATTTAAACAATTCAAGGATAAATTCTGAACAAGCAAATTATATAAATATAAATCACTCATCTGATGATAAAGTTCATCCTTAGTCTGCCTTGTTTCAGTTCTTATGCTGTCTCTTCCCCAGGCTACCCACACTTCTTATTAGTACTAAAGTGCTTGAAGAACCAGAGCTCTAATGAGTCATAAAGAACATCACATCCTGAGAATGTGAATGGATGCTCCTTACGCAACCCCGAAAGTCAAATGTGAGTTGGACCTAGTATCCTGCTGTGGAGGAATGCCTGAATGGGAAGCTACCTCTGGCTCTGCCTCCTAAATTCCACCAGTCCTCAGGACAGACAGAGGACAGAGGTATGGCCAGACAGCCCCTGCCTTCTTGGAGCTCCCAAAAAATCACAGAGCCCTTGAGAACTGCTGCAGTCGAACCTCTGGCAGGCTCACGGACGGGGAAATGAAGGTGCACAAAGCTGCTCTGGGGTCTGTGCTCTGGCTCTCTGACAAACACAACCTAGCTGGGCTTGCAAGGCTGTCCAGGACCTGAAGCTTTGGCTAAGAACAGTGATGCTGTGCAGAAACTTTAAATGAAAGTCAAGGATTAGTTTAGCAGGAGGACTACTGTAAGTTCCCCTTATAAACATCCTGATGTGACTAAGAATGGTCTCCATTTTCAAATGGAGAATTTTAGAGCCTTAGTCTCATTTACCATGAGCTGACTCAAGAGTTGATACTCAAGCTGGAACACTAGTAAACATAACTGAAAGGGGAAAAGTGAATCAATTTGAAGTCTATGAATAATTTTTTGTGTCTCTTTCTTTTAAGCTGCTTAGAATAACAGTATTTTCAAAAACATTTGCCCAGCTTTATCCAATTCTACATCTGCAATGGACCAGAGCTCCTTGGCAATTAACTGAGTTGTGCCCTCCCACAGAGGGAGTTTAAATTTGACATTCCCTGAAACAATTGTTATTCTAACAAAGCCTGGGGTTGAGTTTTCCCCTGCTCTGTAAAGTTTATTTTTTATGCTTAATAAACTTCAAAGGACTAAAGGAACTGATTAATTACATCCTTAAACAATCTGAACAAAATGCTTCACTGAGGAAACTGCACTTTTGTCATGCAGGGCAGGACTGCTCAAGCTGGATGCCCCTGCTGACCATATCCAAACTGAGAACTGCCTTCCTTTCTCATACAAGCTCTTCCCAGACACCTTCTGAAGGAGTCGGGAAAGGCTAATGCTTGGCACTGAGTTGCTTATGGTTGTGGTTGCTACCAAAAATGTCTGCCTCTGCTGCTTTAGTTTTCTGGTTTGTTTTTCCTTGCTCCCAATAGCACATACATCGCTCCCAGTGCCTGCCATGTTTCTGGAAGTGCAGGATGGTCCAGGCTCACCCATTAACTGATGGGATTTCACTGGCCAGTGTCATCTCTGACAGCTTCACATGCCAATGCTGGCTTTAGTTTTAAAGCAGCCTTCTGGGTTGCAGAACTCTCCTGCAATTTGCTCCAACCTACAGCTTCAAAATCCTTATGTCAGGCCCGCTGGAAGCCAGCACTTCTGAAAACCTCTGTGACATCTCTCTCAACCAACAGAAATCAGAGTTAAGCAAAGAGACTGGCCTGTCCAGGGACATTAGAGCAGATCTGATCAGGTTCCTATATTATGCAGTGACTGGTAGTTAAGAAAAAACAAATAAAAGCAATGATCTTATCTGTTAAAGCAGAAAACTGCTTACGAACAGGGTTATAATGGTGTCTGCTTTGAGAAATCCTAAGGTCTTCTGCACTGCAATCCCAACTCCCAGCTCCCTTCCTTGTGAAAGGCTTCTTGCTTATTTCCTGCTGCAAACACAATGGGGGATTTTCTGGTCATGGTACATGATGTTTGCAGCTCTCTTCAGAGCACTGGTATTAGCTCTGTATGAATACAACCCAGCTGGCTTTGCATTCCACTGATACACCAGCTTCTTTGGGCCTGCCCAGACACAGGACTGATGCATGTGTCAATCACTAATTTTTAAAAACTAAAGCACTTATTGTTGCTTCCAGGAGTCAGCAGCTAAATGGGATCCCACTGACCTTTGGCAAAATTGAAGCTGCTACATACTGAAGGTTAAGCTCCACCTAATTTACTTTTTATCCTTTATCTTTCTAAGACATCTCCAGGTAGAGTCCATTCAGCAGCACAGCCTTCTGCAAACATGCCAAGGCACTCCTTTTATGTTGGCTCAAAAGGAAAAATGCTACTTCATAATTTGCCAAGGACAACTCTTTAGGTAAGTCCTGGAAGTTTCCAGTCTATGAACTTGTGCACCTTTTACTCACTTGACTTAGGGTGACTGAGAAAATTCCAGGCAACGGCTGTTAAATGCCACTGCAGCTGAGCCCCCTACAACATGGCATTGTTTCATATTTCATCCAGCAATCTGGGGACATTTTATATCTTTCATACTGTGAAGGTCTGCTACAGAGAGTGCTTTCCAATGCACTCTCCTATTATTAGTAACAAAGATGCTCATCTCACATATCTTTGTTTAAGAGAAATATGATTCCACCAACTACAAAGAGATAGCTTCATCTGTTAAAGTCTTAAACCAGTTTGTATGGATTGATGTTTTTATTAAGCCTGTATTATGTTCAACAACAAATACAAGGGAGTGCGGTACACACAGTTATAGATGACAACTAAGAATTAGTAATCAAATGGAGGAGAAATTACTCTCTTAAGTACTCTAAATTGAGAGCACTTAAATATGACACACAATCATGACTTGACACTATTAGATATCCCGTATGTGTATCCCATATGCAAAGGTAATGCTCTCTTGTCAAGCCTCACTGGATCCATTCCCCCAGGGGGAAAAGTCAGATGCCTAAGAAAGTTGTTCTCTGCATCTCAAATCCAATCCCTGTCTGTTCTCAGTCACTTTTACATCCTTAACTGACAGGACCGGACTAAAAAATACTGCAGAAATCTTCTGTGAATCTGTGCAGAAGGTGAAAAACACCACATATTATCCATGTTTGTTTCTCAATGTTTTTAGACTGCATCAAAATGTTTATATATGAACAAAGTGGACAAGGCAGTGGATAAAATTAAAAATGGGCAGACTATGACTGTTCTGCCAAATAAAAGGATGCAAAGTTTGCAACTGCTGTAACTGGGAAGGTTTCTATGCTTGTATAAAAATTGTCATCTGACCACTTTAAGTTTCTATATGTCATTTTAAGCAATCTTTTATCTGTTTCCTGTTCATAAAATGGCTGTCATATGTTGAAGTCAAATATCTACTTTTACAATACTTCCACAAGAGAAAAGACCTATTTCTATCTTAATGCACAAACCATAAACTTGTGAAATTTAAAAACCAATTAGAGATGATGAAACCCTTGTAAAGCTTTGCTCAAGTGAGATGGAAGGGGCCATAGAGATAAATGTGTATTAAACAGGGCAGGTTTGGGAAGGCCGTGGCACTCCATGACTTCTCCTCATCAATAGATGGTGGCACTGTGTATGAGAGTGGTAGATTCTGCTCAACATCGAATTAAAGCACTTGAAATTTCTACATCTAAGTAGACCTGCCTAAGATCCTGAACTGGTAACTGAGGTCCATGTCACCCCTACCATCCACTGACTTGTGAAAAAATGAAACAAATAAAACACGAAAGCTTCTCAGCTTTCAGCTTCTCAGTGTTTGCCATTATGAAATATATACAAACTCATGCAGTTGGCAAACTCAATGCATATCAACTGGCCATAAAATGATAAAACCTAGGGTGTGCACAGGTCAAAGTATTGCAACAGCTATTGATACTCCGGGAATTTAAAGCAAAGGCAGATCCATATTGAGGATGAGACTGTTAACAGAAGAAAATGAGGTCAGGAAACCTCATGCTCCATATGCAACTTCAATTGCATCACAACAGTCCTCCCAACTTCAGCTTGCCTGCAAAGGGCACAGATGCCACTCACATCACAGAGACAGGATCAGGCCCATCATTTGCCATTTACTTAACAGGAAGCAATTGTTTAGTTTACTCTCTATAAAGAATAATCACTGCTGGTACATTTTCATTCAAGGTGACAAATGCCCCTAAACAACAGAGAATATCTGTCATCAAGAAAAGGAGTTTTGAGACAAGTGTGAACTGAAGCTACTCTGGCTGATATTCTCATGTATGTGATCCTTCCCCTCTGATCCTGTCACATTTCTCAAACCTGGCTCTGTGGCCTTGTGGTCACAAATTCACAATCCTATACTTGCTCAGCCTCAGGTACAGAGGCTCACCTGCTCCAGCTTGTCTAAATCCATCCCTCCCCTCTGGCACTAAAACTCAGGTCTCTCCAGCAAGCCACCACTGTGACATCCCTGCTTCTGAACTCAGTCCCCTCAAGCAAACCTGAAACATTGCTGTGAAAATTGCTAGCTTTCCTGAGTACTCTGAACATGCCACTCTCCCTTCAATCTCCCTCCTGGCCTTCCATGGTGCTCTGGATCCAGTTCAAGATTTTAGTCGTCACTTTCATTGCACTTTACAACTCAAGCAATAACTGTTAGCTCTTAACTGCTGTAACGATCTATCTGTGGTAGCTATTCATTCATACATACCCATGAGCACACCTACACACACCCCTGTACATAAGCATGGTATGTGCTGATTAATGCAAGATAGAGCAACAATAAAAGCCAAATCAAGCATGTATTTTTTTAAAGAATGTTAGATTTCACGTTTGACAAAATCCCAGGCACACCCATGCTAACCAGCCCAGGCTGCTGATGTACAGAGCAATGTGCTTTATTGTATGGAAGGAAAACACTGAGTTTTTAATTTTGGTTCAAACGACTTTCAGTTTCTTGATAGTGCATTTCTTCTTGTCATTTCTCTACAGCACAGATATGTCCCAGATTACTTTGTAAACAAAGCAAAAATAATTTCTTTCATCCAACTGTGGCAGGAACTGAACAACTTAATCTGATCATTGTGTGCAAAGAAAATATTTCCAGTGACGACATCTTACTATGTCAATTGTTTTTTTATTACAGATGTCATCTCGATGTGCCATATTAATGCAGCTCTTTCTTCTCATTTCAAGATTTTAATCTAAGTTTGTCACTCTAATATTTTATTGGTTCAAAATACATGCTGTAAAATCCGTGGCCATGAAATTTTCCTGTGAGCTAAAAATAAACTGCTCTTGTCAGATATGGTTAGCTGATAAAAAGTGTCAGAGACTTTTCTGAATTACTTTGATAACTTCCTGTTTATGTGGTACTGACCCCTGTCTAATAAAGATCTTTTACACTTGGAATAAGAGAAGATTCTGTAGCATACTATTCCTTAATGGACAATGCTGATTACTTTTGAAAGCCTTTAATACATTTCCCATATTAGACATGAACAGATGTCAGGGATGTTGCCAAGTGAAATTTCTTTTATGCAATCTTGGCTTGTTGTACAATAATAGCCCTTTCTCAACATGGGAAAAAATTACAGACCTAACTAATTTCCTTGACAGAGAAGAGTTACATATGTTTTCCACTTGGAGTTTTTACGACAAGTTTACAATTTTGCCAGATCTGGAACTAATTGGGACCATTTCCAAAACGGCCCAATAAACCCACAATGAGTACAGCTAGCCTAAAATGCAGCAAATGATTGTTTGCTTTCACATTTTTTTTTTCTAACAGGGAAAAGTTAGATTGCACAATTATTTCATTTAAGTTACTTAAACACTTACTGTTTCATATCCTCCCAGTTTTTGAGCAGCTTGAAACATAGTCCAAAGGTTAACTGTTAGAGGGACAATAAGTATTTAGATAAGCATTGCATTAGCCAACATATTTCAAAGAAATGTAAATTAAACATTTAAAAAAAAGAAAAACAGAGAAAAAAAGCTCACAGCCCCTGAAAAAGCTCCTGTGAAACATTTTCCAAAGAGGTATTTACATAATCTGAAGAGTAAATATTAGCCCATACTATATATATTTTTAATTACATATAAGAGAACACACTTACAGATTCCTTAGCAGGACTGGAAAAATATACTGAGACAAAGGTAATGGGCTCATTTGACTTTGCTGATAAGAGACACGGTATAAGGACTGTAGCATGTTTCCTTAACTTCGATAACAAAAATTACTCACTGGGAAGAATGTTACTTTTAATTATTTGTTTAATACTGGTTTCATTAGCAAGCAAGTAAGACCCACACACTGGCTCACAGAGCAAGCCTATTGATTAGAAAATATCCAATATTTACTGCAGCTCAAGATAACGGGCTCCATAATCAATGAACAGTAAGCTGCGTTCTAGCGGGCCCTGCGTGACTGAACCCAGATGGAGCACGAATGAGCATTACTGGAATAATTATGCTGTGGCTGGCTGTGCCTTGCCCATGGCTGTGGGGTCAGAGGCACAGAGGGAACTCAATTCAAAAGATGTGTTGGGAGAGAGTTGTTATTTCCTGCAGAACCTCTCTCCTTTCACGTGCTTTTCATCCCAGCCCTCTGTCCCATGGGGCTACTGCTTGCTGGTGTAATTTTTATTTTATATTATTTTATTTCATCTTATTTAATTGTTAGAAGAAAAATCCATGTCATCCCTATCAAAAGTGTATGCACAATTCCACCAATAGTGGTTCCCCACAGACACGCTACAAATACTTGAGGCCAGCAGTAATGCTGTGGAGCATGGAGAACAGGATCTCCTTCTCCACGGAGGGATGCTCTGCTGTACTGTATGTAATGCTTCTTCCCAACAACCTATTTATTGGCAATGTTTGCACAAGCCTTGCTCGACAGATACCGAGCCCCTTCCTGCAAGCATTTCTGCTCTGCTCAGCACACTTACTCTTGGGATTGAAGTAGTTGCCGGATCAGGACACTACTTCATAGTTCCAACGTATTTCAACTAAATGTTAGCAGCAGGCCCTACCCCCAGTGGAAACTTTAGAAATAATACTTTAACTTGTAAATACTTTTAGGCCCACCCTGTCTCCATGCTTGATGGAATGCAAAATAATATGGGGGGGTTGGGGGAGGAAAAAAATATTTCTTCATCACAAAATGTTCTGAAAGCCTCACTGAACCTTGTACTGCTTCAAAGCTATCAAGAGCTTTGCTTAGGCCTTGATTTAATCTGAATCAATGCATAATGCAACGAAGCTGTTCATAGTACATTAATTTTACTCCCATTTCAAGCAGCCAGTTTTCAGACAAACACTGTAATCATTCGGAGTTATATAAGTTTATAATGGCTGCTGGAGGCCTGTTGCAATCAGTGCCAATTGCTATTAGGTATGTAAATTGTTATGTAAAACATACAGGTTTGACATTCTTCATCAAAATAACACATGGTTTTAATCTAGGAGATAAATTAGAGTAAATAATATTTTAATCCATGGCGTTTTCCCTTTAAGGAAATAAAGTATCATTTAATCTATAGATAAGGAGGAGAAATACCCCCATTTACAGCTTTTGTTGGAAACTGTGAAAGATCTACATTGTGCTGCAATATTTATGCAAAATTCAGTTTCAACTGTATCTTCTCCACATACAATTAATTTAGAGATTGTGGCACTACAAACTGTACATGCCAAAGCAATTCTAAAGACTGCATTCTGTATTAAGCAGATACAGTCTGGTTTTATTCTCCAAAGTCAGTAACTTATTAACTATAAACACATTTTGGGGCTTAAAAATATGATTCCTTTTGTGCCTTTTTTGACCACCTTTAAATGTCTTCCTGTAATATTTGTCCTTTCATAAAGAACATCTGGTCACAATAAAGATACGTCATATTATTAACTCAGAAGAAAGGCATTACAGACGCTGCAGATTTACAAAACAGAAAACTAGAGAGTTTTCAACATGCCTATTTCTAGTCATAATCAGCGGATTTAAACCTATAAATATCCAGCAGCAACTATCCCAGAAGGAAGAGATGCAAATCTAGGCATAAGACAGTGAAATGTCTGGACTGGAAAATGTGTAGAGATAAACATGATCCCTCCCCATCCATAAGGCTTTAAAACAGGCTTTGTGTGCAATTTCTTTCTCCAGAGAAGCCAAACCATTCTAAATTGTCAATAAGAAAGTGAGAAAAAGGATACTTACTCTGCTTAAAACCTAAATAGGGTATTCGTTCAATTGGTGTTTTCCTTTCTTTCATATATTTATAAAGAGCCACAAGGAAAGCCTGCTCATCAGCTCTGCAATCTTCACCTATGGCAATCTTTGATTTATCCTCACTTGAGCCTTTCTTACAGTTGCTGTTGTTACTCTTGGGTTTGGGCAAAGCTGACTTAGCCTCACATTTTACCTGGGAAAAGAAAAGATGTCATATCAGATCTGGGTAACCTTTAATTTTCACTTAAGGAATAAATACCCTCTCCTAGCAGAATGGATTGTTGAAAAAAATTAAGGCCAAACCATGCGACTGTGTTTGAGGGGAAACAAAGGAAGCTATTTATAGAGCTAAATGTCTTGTTCTAAATCTTAGTCACAACATTTTTAAACAGCCACATCTTTAAATCATTGCAACTCACTGGTAACGCTCTCCAGATCTGCATTTTTATGACTATACGTTGCTATGTCACAGCCTCTATCTCTCACATACACTTGCCATTAGCAAGTCTAATAATAACCCTTGTTCCAGGATTGACACTGAGTGTTGTCAACTCCCGTAGACAACCCTTGGAGCTGAGGGTGCTCAGCCCCTTCCAGGAATGCTCAGCAGCCAGCTCTGAAATGACACATTTTTCTCTCCTTTGGCCCACCAAAATAGATGCAAACCTTGGCAAGCTTTATCCAGGCAGAGCCCTCAGCACACGAGCGGAGGTTCTGCTGTAGCACGGACTCAGGTCAAGTGTATTTGAGCATCTGCTTAAACCTGAGCACAACCCTAAGCATTCAGCAGAAGGGAGAGGCTGGTAGCTGGAGACTTTCCTGGTAGACACTGCATCCCCAATGCACCTAAGTCCCAGTGCTCCAGGTCTCACACTGGACTGCCCAGCAGATGTGTGCCAGTCAGGAAATTGATAAATTGGAACCCCTTTACCTCTCCTCACTATTCATACATGGGGGAAAATACACAGTGAGACTGGTTTAATCCTGCAGCCCCTCTTGAAGATAATCCTCTCACTGAATCAAGCAAATTACAAATCCAGCATTCACTTAAGGTATGTATTCAGAAACAAAAACAAAACCAACCAACCAACCAACCAACCAAAAAAAAAAGAGCAGAACCCTGATGTTTAAAAGCTCTAAATGACCAAGACATTGATTGGGACCACAGGATCAATACACTTCCAATGAAATACTGAGGTTCTCTAATACAAGGTCGTGGAGATGGTTGCATGTATTTTGGATTTGCACTGTTACTTCAATGCTTCTGAGTACTGTTAGGAGCCTTCTGGTAGTTCCATACCCCATCCAAGACATGTCCTTTGCGCTCCCAGAGGGAGAAGGGTATCCTGCAGTGCAGGAAGGCAGGAGCTCTTGGTCAAGCAACCCATGGACTGTCCTTCAGAACTGTCATTTCTAAACCAGGTGCTTTCTGGATACTTGTTGACAGTTTGGAAACAACCACTATGAAGAGCATTACACAAGTGCTTGTAAACAAACAACAAACATATCACTGGAAAGGCCACAACCACACTATGGTTATTTTATCTTAATAAAAGATACTCTGCCATCTCAGTCTCAGGGAAAGCAAAATCTTTATATTGCTCCAGGTATTAACTTCGCAGAGAATACTGAGTTCAAGTGATCTGCTCCACAGTTTTACACAAATGCTGGACAAAGCAATGGTAGCTCCTAAGCAGTGGACAAGTGGCCAAGATTTTCCATGGCAACTGATGCTGCTGAAAACCTCCATATCAGCCACTGGAAGGGTACAGGCTCACTCCTCCCAGGCAGCGCAGCAGGGACTAGGAAATGGACTTCCTGCGGGATTTTTCTTGATCACTTGCTGCTGAAGTATGTCCAGTGTACTGCTTGATATTCTCCAATTGAACAGTTCAAAGAAATGTTGCCTTCCCACAGTACAAGACACCATCCTTTGCATTTTAGTAATACATATGCTAGTTGATTAAACTTTTGTAAAGATCACAGGTTTCATCCAAAAGTCAGAGGAGCTAACAGGTATTTTTTTCCTATTAAATGAGCTTTGGACTTCCTTATCCACTTTTCAGGTCAGAACTGTAATTCCTTGACTTTTTTTACTTTGGCACCTCAAATTGTTTAAAAATTATTTAACAGCTTCCAAAGTTTAGGTTTCAATGCTTCACCAAAGACTAGGTTAACGCTCCCAAAAGGAATGCATAACTTTAATAACTTTAGGATTTTTAAATGGAGCTGCAAATCTGGAACAAACTCACTGGACCTGGGAACCTTTTTCCAGTTTTGTCACCCACTTGCTTGGATTCTCTCTTCCAAACCAGACAATTCAGAACTATGTTTGCAAAGACATCCTGGGCATGAACTCTAAGTGAAATCAAAGCTCACATCTGTGCAAGTAAACTAACGGCAAGGAATACTACCCTAAAGGAGACAAAGGCAAAGGAATACTAAGAAAGTCATCAGGGAAAAATCCATAGTACGCACAACTTTCCTCTCGTTGTCTACAGAGAAGCAAGGTCAAAGCCCCTGTGGAATCTGAGGTGTCAAAATGAGGTGAGTGGACTCCAAGCAGCATCAGGTTCAACAAAGCTTTGGTGAAGGCTACCATCCCTCATCTGCTCGGCATTTGAGGCCCAAGCCTCACTTCTGGAACCTCCCCATCATCTGACAGGCAACATGGATGAATGCCATCACCAAGGATTAATGAGAACCAAAAGGGCCAAATGACCTTCTGGGTAACACTGGTGTAAATGCAGCATAAACATAGCAAAATCGGTGAGAATGATGCCAGATTTTCTCCAAGCACCACAAACTGCCCTTCTCTTTCAAAAACCACAAACTCAATGCCACAGCTGGGTTAAGCTGGATAAGATGGGGGTGCACTGAGATGGCCTCTGGAACATCTGACCATCTCCTGCTGCGTGCTCCATCAGAGGTGGATGATCCATGACCAAATGGCCAGTGAACACTCGTGGGTACAACCATGTGCTTGTCTTCTCTCGCCAGACGTCACGCACAACACAGACCACAACAGACTTGCATTTCACAGTGTCCATCAGATAATGGCCGAGGCACTTGGAATAAATCTCCAAGTCTGAGAGCATGCCAGGCCACTTGTGGCTACAGGAAAAGCATATCCTGGCAACTTCTAAACCGATTTCCCAGATCTTGCTGTACAAACTAAATGAGAGGTTTACTTCAGCATTTGCACTAGGAGATGTAATTAAAAGATTCATTTGGGGACAATTTCTGTGTTTAACAAGTTAATCCTTTCAGTTCCTCAAAATGGTCAGATCAGCTGGTTTTAAAAAGCATTAGAACACACTTTGAATTGGGAATACTCTCCAGGAAGATGAAGCAGGTACGATGAGGGTCATCTGCTGGTGCCCGCAAGTTCCAAAATTGATGACGCATGAAGTATGAAAGCCTCCAGAGTCCTAGGAGTGTTTTGAGGGAACTTGATATATCCCTCTCCAGGAGAGCTGATCCTGCTGGAGTAGATGGCCTTGTATTCCCTTTTCAGCCATGGAGGGAATGCCCCTGGGATCTTCCCCAGGGGGCACTAAAATTGATGCAGTGACCGCTGAAGAGATCAAGAGAGCAAACATGAGAAGTGGCACACAAAAGACCCACTTTCCCTGGCAGCACCTGCAGGTCCAGCATCATATTGTCTGTGATGCCATCACTCTGTTTTAACAAGCCATCTACACTGGAATTGACCCAGAGCTGCTCCTACCCAACCAGACACTTTTCCTTGTGAGGTAACTGTGAAAGTCTCAAAACGATCTGCTGATAGTTCAAGACAAACATGCCTGATGAGAACTAGGTTTGAAGAATTAAGATTTCTAGTCGCAGGCAGCTAAGAACATGAAATTCAGCAAGTCACGACAGCTATGCAGCTTGCATTGGTCTTGACAGGCTCAAAACCACAGCCTTCGGAATGCCCCTTCTGCTGTTTCCCAACCCAAACCATACAGCCACTGCAACTCCATCGGAGCCGTCGCCCCACCACTGAGAAATGAGGCTGCTGCCAGACATTCAGCGACATGATCTGAGAATGCAAGCAGCACAACTTCTGGTCACACTAGATTTTATGTGGGACAAGGATATGGCCAGGACTGCTAAACGCTTCACCATCTGACACAAATGGATGTGTCCTGTTTACACGAGCAGTGTTCAATTCTGCTCTCCATGGACCCATTGTCAGCATCAGTCGGACATGGAGCACTCACTGAGGAGGATAACCAATGGTGAACTCCAACACGGAGCTTCAGATGACCACATCCCAACAGCTCCCAGCAATGAGAAGATGGTAGGTGGATCTCTACTTCTCCCCTTCCCTGAATAGCCTTCTCCTCCCTCCCCAGTAACACACAAGGCACGGTCTGCACAAAGTGCAGTACATCTGCTATAGAGGGTTTGTTTCACTGTCCTCCTCTCATGGAAGTGTATCCACAGCCCTGAGACACAGATTGATGAGCAGAGCCACAGTGAAGTCAGTGTGACTACATGCAAGGACATTATATCATGAGCATGTCTGTTATTTATAATGAAATTAAGCTGGCCAAGATAATTAATGCTATTAATATGTGCACAATGATGAGCACAGTATGACTAGATAAATAGGTGGAATTACTTCTTATCTGAAATATCCTCCCATCTGACTAGTAGTGTGAACCCAAATATAATCAGAGAGGATAAACAATTTGGTATGAAGTGTTACTGTTGTTTTTAATTATCTAATACCTATATATCAGGTACTGAACAGGCAGAACTACTTGTGCTACAGTCTGGGGTGCTTTGACAATATGGTTCATGCCGCAGTGCACTGGCAATATTTTGACATGAAAAATGGCTTGGGGGAAGGGGGAATTGAAGCAAATTGAGACATTTTCACATAAGGGATTTTGCACGTTCTTTCACAGAGAAAACATTCAGACAAACTCTATAGTATCTGGCAGGACTTTGCAACTCAACGCACCAGGCTCCATCACCTCTTACCATGCCTGTCTAATACGATAGTACAGACCCCAGCTGAGCACAACAGGGCACAAAAAGAACAGAAACAATGACTTAAGGGCAGAGTTTCATCATGAACTTCAGCCTTTTTTATCGTCATCAACAGAAGGCACAATTTTAACTGAACTCCTAGGGAGGAGGAGGGGGTGGAATTTAATTTGCCTTCATATGAGAAACTCAGAGCAGAACACTCCCACTTGATCTCTTTAACTTCCTAATCTCCCAGGACATTCACTGTGTACAACAATACCAATGCAAATGGATCTATAGATTCACTGTATTTCCTAAAGAGATCATTACAACAAAAGAAGTGTTTGTGTTTTTAGATACACATCCATCTAATTTATTGAAACAACCGATTTGGGAAGAGTTGGTGTAAAATTTCAGTATATGCAAATCCCTTTAGCTGTTTAGCTTAAAAGTATCAGTGACAAAGTTCTGTCTCAGATAAAAATCAACTATTGCTCTAAGTAATTTTCCGTCTTTGCACCTCAGAGTTTCTAATTAAGTCATCTTGAAAGGAGCCATTTGTGCTGCTCTTTTTTTTTAAGAGAAAACCAAATTCCTGTTTAAAACCACTCAGACAACATAAAAAATAGGATTCAATTTACACTACAGAAACTCTATCTTAAAATATTTTAAGGAAAAGACACAAATCCATAAATATCTTAAAAGAAGTGTTTATAAACACTAATCAGTGATCCAATTTTTACTTGCAGTATGGGCTAAGCACTGCAGCACATACAGAAGACTCTGTAAAAGCATGCACTATTCAGCAAACCCTGGAACATGCAGCTCAGCAGGCAGTATTAAAGAAACAGCCCAGATTTTTTTAAGCTTTTATACTGAGTTTCTGCCTTTTTTTTTTTTTTTTTTTTTTTTTTTTTTTTTTTCCAATTTAAAAATGTTGAGATCTTAACATCAGGGTAATGTCGTTTGTGTTTGCTTCTTAGAAACCATTACTGAAGTGGCTCTTGTTTCACAGTCTGTTTATCTTCAAACTTATATTTAGAAGTACATTGTAACAGGGTGAGCTGCTCCCAGGTTTATATTTAATTTGGAGATACTGTGACACTGTGTTTGTGTGTCACAGAATGTGAAAACTAACACTAGATGCCAAGAAAGCTTAAGCACTACCAGTTACCAACAAGCTGATAGCACTAGGTTGTTAGGTGATTGTAATTGCTGGTAACTTAAAACACAGGCATGATTTAAAGTGAAAAATAAAACTATTGAAAAAAATTACGTTTATCTCTCCAAGAAAATAAGTTACATTCTAAACGTGAAACCTCATGCTGGGAAACAAAGGCAGGGTTGTACCTGAAAAAGAAGGGAGCGACGAAAAGAGTATTATTAAGTGATTTACCTTGGCAACAGCTTTGCTTTCAGAATTATTGTTGGAATCCTTAATGCCATTTAATGAATCTCTTCTCTGTGGGCATGGCTTCTTTTTGCGTGGTCTGCCTTTAAGATTTGGCGCTGAAAATTAATGGAGAACACTTTGAGCACATTGTCTTATACTGGATTCTTAACAGCCAAAAGCATAATAAGTAATTCCACTACAATCAGTCACAGAAACGTACACATCTGTCTACAGTAAATGCTTATTATGAGATTCCCATCCTCTATGGGTTACGTCTTGACACACTATACATTTCTATAGATTATCCCCCAAGGCTAATCTATTCTACTTTCACATAACTAATTAATATGAAGCCAAACACTGGTCTCCCAAGGACTCGGAGAAAAAGCACAAATATTTCTTCCTGGTACAAAAAAGAACAAAATTTAATATTAATAGGCAACTTTGCCTTAATCACCCTGTTGCCTTTATTTCTAATCTTCAAGCAAGAGTACTAACTGCTGTTTCCAACTTTGGAAAACATCTGGCATTGGAAATGCTCTGAAATATTGAAATTCCTTACAGCTCCAAGAAATGTTTATATAGCCTTTCATTCTTGTCAAAGTTTTTCTAAAAAAGTTTAAGAAAAAAAAAAAATTACCCCTGAGTCCTGAAAGGGATCAGAAAAAAACCCCTTAGCAACTAGTTCTGGAAGTTGACAAGTACTGAAATAAGTGATTGATTGTTTCATAAGGGTTACATACCACACATACAAATTAACGTGAATCACTTTCAGTTTTGTGCATTTCTTAAGATAAAACAGCTCTGAAATAACACAGTGACTAAATCCTAGCTGTGCTAAGCCATACGAGGAATGGAATATGGATCATCATAAAAAATATCACACTCATCTTTCAATAGTGCTATTACAACATAAATTATGATCATATATAGAAATAACAGATGAAGCAGATGCTTGCTCATTATTACATGTCCCCTCTGCTTTCAGATTTAAAAATCAGTCCCTGACTACTATGGCAACATTTAAAATGATAAACAATCATTAACTAATGACTGTACCGAATAAGATAATTTCCTTTCAACCTTTCATTTTTAGGTAACCATTGTTTTCATTACTTAAAGGGATGATTAGAACAATGTCAGAAATCTAAACATCACAAACCTCTTGAGTGTCTTCTAATTGTTTCTAATCTTACATTTGTCACACAGTAAGCCAGTGGTTTCAGGACATTTTACATTTTAATTAGTTTGCAAATACAATAAAGGGTGCTAATTTGATTTTATCGTTTGAGTAACACTGTCATATTTGGTATGTTCAGAGAAAAAGAAAAGCTTTGGGTTTTGTCGGGGGAAGCTTTTTCTTCCCCCAACATTAGTGTAAGATAAAAAAATTTGAAAAAAAAATCTATATGTGTATGTGTATATATATGCATGTGCATATGGGAGTAAGTCCATATTTGTGCCTATCTAAAAATACATTTATCTCCCTACAGAAATATCTCCATCTATCTCCAGTAAAGCACATTATGCTTATTGAAAAGTACTGCAGAAAGCAATTCTGAAATTGTCATCTGAGGCTAACATGCAAAATCAAACAAAGAGAGAAAGAAATTATTACCCATTCCAGTCGACAAACATCTGCCTGATTTATATCTGCACTCATGAATGCTACAGCATGTGACTGCACACTACGTCGCTGGGAGTCTCAACTTGGTGTGGATGTCAGTGCCACACAAAATGAACACTCCGAGTGTTTGCGCCGCGCTTACAACTCCCCTCCCCCAGCCGCTCCATTACTCATCTAAACAGGGATGAGCGCCTCGGCGGGAGCGTGGGATGAGCTCCGAGGGCTCCAGCGCCGGCTGCCAACTCTGGCCACGCCGCCCTGCCTTATTTATAAACCCCGCTCAACCTTTGATGTCTAACTGATGCCTACAGGGAATTTCTGGCACACGACTTGGATGGGAAGGACAGATCCCTAACCACGGTCTGCCTCAGCAGTCGCTGAGTTCTTTAAAAAGGTACTGGAGGAAACAGAAATGTTCCCTCACTTTACTACACTCTGGCACACACGTTAAAGGATTAACCTCTGAATGAAAGGATCCCCAGGCCTGGCCCAACCAATGGCCAAAGAGGAATGTGGTTGAGCTACCATCAAATATACTTGCATGAGAGTTATTTGTCCATTTTTTCTTCTCAACAAATAAAGAAACTAGTTCAAGGCTCAATGTTTTTCAAACACACTTGTTATCCTGAGTTTTGGCACTGTACTTTGCATCACGCTATAAAGCACAGCTAACGTTTTGCTAAAAGCTTTAAAAGCAAGAAGGCATTTGTTCCTAAATTCCAGGTATATTGAGCTTGCATATAAACACTGTTTGAATTGGAGCCTTCCACGGCAGAACTGGCACAAACCCACTATGAAATGGGGTATTTGCATTCTCCCTGTGGCTCAGGAGCTGCAGCAGGGAAGGTCTGTCTGCAGCACACACAAGGACTATCCCACACGACCCATGGTATGATTTTTAGTCACCTAAAGCCACTCCAAATCTGAAACACAATTAACAAGAAAGCAGCAATAGGAATTATTATCAGAAGAGAAGGTCCTGGCATCTAATATCTACTCTGTAAAAGAAAATATTAACGTAGTTCCAGTCACACTTCAAACAAAACAAAGCCATTAATATTTGCTCCTAAACCATTATAAATAAATGCATTATTTGAAGATTATTGCATTTCAGTGACATTCGTTTTGTTCTCACGAGTGAGGAAATATGACTAGGACCGAAGAAAGAATTTACAAGTCACATTCATGTTTCAATTTTGTCATCTTTTGTTTAATTTTTGACATATTCATGAGCGCACAGCAAATGTCTTGAATTTGTTATTTATAATTATTTTAAAGCAATTTTACACATTTTATGGCTTAGTCACATTCAGTTTTCTTGATGATGTTGGATGTTCAGTATGTACTGGACAGCTAAGTGAGCATCCCATGGTTTTTTTTCTGTTTTCTAGTGGAGAAGGACTTCTGGCATGGCTACCTAAGAGTATCCAAAATTATTCACTTTCTTCATGTGTTTGTGTATACGGCTTTCAAACTCATTTTCTGAAAGCATTTGTGGCAGTGAGGCCTGATAACTTGCACACTCGCAGAAGGCGAGAGCATAAGCAAAGAAAACGAAAGTAAAAAATGAGTAAGGTACAGAAAAAAGTTTGCATTATTTGCCACCGCTTCAGCTGAGAGCCTGCAACAGGAATATGAAAGACACAACACAGTACCAAGTAAAAAACTTTCTTTCCTCTGTAATTGACAACGTGATTGCCTTTTGCCAACGTGTGGTGTTTCCCACTCCTTTTACCTGGTGAGTTCTGGCACACCTTTCAGGTATGGCCAGGTAAAACACAGCCAGCAGCAAAATGCACACAGTTCGAGTGAACACTCCTTGAGCCCGCAGGAGTCCCCAAACCATGGCTGTGCTCTGCACTGCCAAAACACCAGCAATGCCCTACCTGTTTTTACTGCAAACTCTTACACCTGGGAGGTTAAATGCACGGCGTGAGTTAGACTACCTGTAGATGCAGACTGGCAAATTTTTGCTGTCTAAACATATCCCAATAAGAAGATGCTTTTGAAGCCTGTTCCTGTGCAAGCTGCCTACAAACCACAGTAATCAAACAAGGACAATTCAGAGGCATCTGTGCAGAGAAATAAAGACCAGGAATTGCCGATAAGCTCAGCAGTAGGCTCTGACCCACTGACAGAACCACACAGAAAAGAGAGGGGCTCAAGGCTCATGCTGCTCAGGCTAGTTAGCTGTTTTCTCAAAGACAGAAGTTCTTTCTGTTCATGAAGCTAAGAAACAGCATCACTGCTCAAAAATTACATCTTCCCCTCCAGCACTCTCACCAGTCTGTGCAAACATCAGGATATTGTAGGTGACTGGGACAGGCCAGAAGGAGAGGGAGAGGGCAGCTACCCTGCTCACCTTCTCAGCAAATTCATAATGTTGTGGCTACTGTTCTCCATGACTACCACCCTCAGCTGTTCAACTTCTACAGACACTGCCTGCTCAGCAGGACATGAGAAAAAGGAGCGTTTCCAAGCCTCACTGACTAGATTAACTTCCAGCTCTGGTTCTACCCCAAGAAAGGCAAGTTCTGCACAGGGAAAGAGAAATACCCTAAAGTGGGAGTTGCCAGAGTTAACCATGACCATTAACACTACTTAAAATGGAAAAACACAGGCTGCCACATCCACCTGCCACCTTCTTTTCCTATGTGTATAAGATGGGGAAGTGATCACAGGGCTTACCATCTCCGTGTTATCAGGTCAGCCTCACCTGAGCTACATCCATGCCAATAATGCCACATACTGTGTACACACGACCACTTCTAGGGGCATGAATATGACAAGAAATAATTGCTGTGAATTTGGGGTATCTGAATTTAGCAGGGCACTAACAGTAAAATTACCCCTTTTTTGCAAGTCTGATTATCATTGGGAGTCCAGTGAGTTCAACGCTCCTAAAAACACTGATCTCTACATTCATATATTTTGGCTGATGCAAAAGATTTGTTGTTATAGGGAGAGTGTTAAAAGAAAATAGTGGCCTTCACAGAGCTGAGGTCAAGATATGTTGGCGCTTTTTCAAAAGCAGTGGTGTAGCCAAGAGTTTTTAATGAGCCTGGAATGCATTACCTCATTTGTCATACCTGGATCACTTACTCATGTTGAGCCCAAAATAACCTTGGACTTGCTGGCTGCTCAGCAAACCATGTAAGTAAACAAGTACTATACTCATGCCTAGAACATGTATCTTTTAATTGCTTGCTCCACATTTCTTATTCTAGAGCACATCTAAGCAATTGTAGTGCCCACGATCAAAGCTCTTGCCTTTCCAGGCCTCTCTGACCTATGTAAATATTTCCTGATATGACTTTTGATTCTGGCTTGTTGATACTCAAGTTTCTCAGAAACACTTCAAAAGCAGGAGAAAAAGAAGAAAAAAAATAAAAGATGGCCACTGCCATATTTTGTTGAGGAATGTACTCAGCTAATGGACTTAGAACTTACACTGCCAACCAGATTCTTCTGACTGCCTGCTGTTTTCTGTGACCATGTTTCTGGGGAAAGATGAAGGAAGAACAACAGCACATCTGCCAACTGCAAAAATCAATTAAAAAAAAAATCATCTGAGCTTCTAAAAATCTCCACAGCCATCAACAAAGAAGGGCCAGCAGAAGATCTGGATCTACATTTAGGATGGGCTCACAGTGAGGTGAGCTCTAAATGTGGAGCTGGGAGTGTACCAGAGGGAGGTGATCACAAACCAGGACTTAGGTGGAGCAGTGGAAGTTGAAAGAATTGAATAAACAGGGATGAACAGGGGCATCCACAGCCACTCTTCACTGAAGGACACTTTGCACAGTGTCCCCTCACAGACTTCTTCTGCACTGTGCCAGTCCCTCACATGCCTTCTGGTTTGCACATATGCACAAAAGCTGTGGCACCAGTATCCTTGGCCCTAAGCTGCAAAACCATCATCACAAACTGAACAGATTACGAGATCACCCCTCCAAGGCAGGTGGAAACGGCAGCATGTGTCAGATTCCAGAGCTATTCATGATTCAGACGCCAAATAGAAGCTGGAGGTGGCATATGGAGGTGCCTGGCCATCAAAGTCAAGGTGAGAAGAATGGCCCCAGGTCTCCACATAATCCATGAACTGACCATGCCTGTTAGCAGGTGGCAAATAGCTGGTTGCTGAGGACATCCCTAATGCAGCCTGGCAGTTAGCTCTTGGCTGAAAAGCATGGTTACATGTTGCACCTTTTAAAGTGTAATGAATAGAAAGTTAACAGGTTTAATGGCTTTAACACTTACCCCTCTAGGGGGCTTCCAGCATTCTGCAATATATGGAAGTTAGGAAAAGCGTATTGCTGTATTTAAGCATGGTCTCAAAAACTTTTCAAAGCTTAGTTAATCTTACATACTTTGTGGAGTCCCAGCTGCTTCCATGTCACCACCATCTCCTTATTTTCTCTCCTTGTCCTCATTCCCTTTTCTGCATTTTGACTTTGGGCCTTCACATTTAATTTATTTTCCTTTCACCCCTGGAAGTTCATTTAAAAGCTTTTGCCTCCCGGAAATAGGGTCCAAAAATGGGGGCTTGGGGCATCTATTACCCAGGCATGCTGAGCTGATGAAGAGAAGCAAGCTGTAAGTAATCTAATATTGCATCAAAAGGTTAGAAATTTAAGTGCCTGGAAAATAAAGCAAAATATCAGACTAGGCTAAAAAAAACCCCAGACCTGTGTTTAGGAAACAACAGTATCAATTCAATTTGGGGAAGGTCTCAACAGGATCCTAAGTACACCTATGGAAGTCAGTGATGAGCACATACCAACAACTCAAGCTCTCACAAGCTGTGGAGGTCACACAGCCTCTCCACACACATCCCTCATGCTTGCTCAAGCTGACATAAAACAATTTGAATATCAGAATTATTTTTACTAGACTTTTTCTAACTTAAAACACTTGTTTTTTCCTTTCTTTATAATTGAACATGCCAGGCCTGACCTGGAAACTCCAGAGCACAGCAGTGAACAACCTTGCAGGAAACATTAGGAAATCATGCTGCTTTCTAACCCACACAGAGAAAGAGTGGACTTGTGTAGCCATTTCTGAAAGTTTTGTTTTGGAAATGAGATATCCCATGCTGCATGTGAGGAAAATCAATTTGCTACCTCTCTAAAGAAAACATTCCCCATTTGGAAATAAGTGAAACAGACACTTCCTTGTGTGGATTAATGTGGAGACATATGACTTGCTGCAGACTGTTGTTTTGACCCTCCTCCTGACCAGACAATCTCTGAAGAAAGCAAAATGCTAGTATTTTTCATGAATTACAGTTCAGACTGGCATTGCTTTTAACAGAAAATTTAGAGGCACTGCAAATATTAGGTTGGCCAATTTTGCCAAAAAAAAAAAAAAAAAAAAAATTTTTTTTTTTTCTAAGTAAGTTGGAATGAANTTTTGACAAAAAAAAAAAAAAAAAAAGAATGTTTCTTTTTTCCATGGAAGATGGAGACAAGGCCCATGATGAGGCTTGGAGTCTCTTTTTCTTCATTTCAGCATGGCTGGATGTTAAGATTTTTCCTTGATCTGGACTTCTTTATGTCCTGCTGACTAATGCGGGATTTAAAAAAAAGTGGAAAAAAGTCTGTTCGATTTTTTTTTTTCCTGGACAAAATCTATACATGTTTTCGAAATTATGAAGGGCAGTAAATTGAAATGGGAAGCTGAACACTTCAGAGAAAAATCTATGCTTAACAAATACATGACATTCAAGTAGACCTTAGAGAAAATTAAAATAATAATAACAAAAAGATTCAGTGTAGGCCTATTACTGGCTACAGATGACAGGATTATTACTAATGATTCAAAAAGAGGCAGAGGTGTTTGGTAAATATTTGTTCCATACTTGCAAAGAAGCCAGATGATATGCTTGCAAAAGAATATAATTAAAGCCAGTCAATTGACTTGGTTTTACAGAAACCAGATCTTAAAACAACAGAAAAGAAAAACAAACAAAGCACCTTATTTTACACTTTGAAACTATAAGCTTGGTTAGAGAAACTAGCTGCATATATGGAACTTATCTGCTTTCAGTAAGACATCCGATTTAATATTAGATAATACTTTGATTAAAAAACAGCACTACATAATTTTATTGGAGCATATATTGAATGGATTAAGAACTGGCTAAATGTAGGCATCAGTAGGGAATTTCTACCAAATGAAAAGATTTCTGATGGGATTTCACAGGGGTTGCTCCTAACCTTGTAAGTATTACAATTTTTCATCAGTGAAATAAATATAAAGTCCCTGACAGTTACATTTACACTGACACCAGGACTGGCACAATGCTAAGACTGACTCATACAAATGAGTAATCAGAAGGAAAACAGACCAGGTCCTCAATACAGCTCCAGCATGAAACCTGCAAACAGGTATTACAGGTTCCATTGACCAAGCCAAGGGTGACCGTTCACAGGCCACTCCCCACGTGGAAATGCAACATAGACTGATAGGAAGATGCTGTGGCCAAGGAGATATCTGCCTTCAGGGAGGTCTGAATAACTCAAGCTGTGCTGGGTTTGAGCAAAAATGACCGAGAAGTCACTTTCCTAGGTAACAGGAGTGCCTCAAAGGTGAGAGAAAGCTGGTACTCAGGGGCGAAGAGGCACAACCAGGCATGCCCAGGCACTGCAGTCCCCATACCTGATGCAGTGCCAGAATATGGAGGCATGCGTATAACCAGCCTCCTCAAGGCTTTGGGAAGAGCCTGAGCCAGACACAAACTAGTGTGAATGGTGCAGGAAGTAACATGTGAATTTGAGGGTCTGGAAGGCTGAGATGTCAGACAGGAGCTGGGAGTCCCGGCTCAGGCACGGCAAGGGCCGAGCCCATGCTGCTTCCAGGAGAGCCTGGCCTCTGCGGGCGGCTGCAGCAGCCTGGCTGGCTGCACCACGAGGCGTCCAGCTGTCTGGCTCTGGTCCTTGCTCAAACAGCTGTTTCCCTTCTCCTTTAGAAAAAAGGTGGTGAACTGGATGAAAGAGTCTGCCAGCAATTTTGGCTGATGAGCCACTACTTGGGGTTCATACCAGATTAGATGACTCAGTGGTTCTTCTGGTGAGAAACTGCATGAATATAGGATCAAACACAGTGAAGTACTGAGCAATGCCGAACAAGGAACGTCAAGAGCTGCAGACTTGATTCAGCAAAGTACATGCCTAACTCATAAAGACCTGGAGCATGCAAAGACCTCTGATGACCTAACTGGGGCTATTCACATCTTTGAGGCTGAGCCTGTGTTAAGTGCTGAACACAACCGAGCCAGCATGGTTCTCTCTGCCAACTAATGGGAAAGAAGTATTCAAGCCCTGAACAAAGAAATTGTCCTATCTCATCATGAAACACCCTGTGCTTGGGCAGCATCACAGGATCACACATGGGTTCATCAAATTTCCTTTTCCCTCAGAAATCTGCAGTTAATCCCCAGTCCCAAAGCCTTTCATCCCCAAAGGTTACCTTCTGGGAAGCTGCACCCAGGAGACAGGGGCTTCAGTTTCTGTTGAAGGGTCAGAGCAACACTCAAGAAGTGTAGGTCTGACTTCTCAAAAGAGTCTGGGTTAAAAAAAAAAAAAAAGGCAAGCAAAGAAAGGAAAGTGAGCAAATGAGCAGGTTCTAACAGATTACGTAACAGCCAAGACAAAAGCAATGCAAACACAGCAGGAAGAAGTAAAAATGCACAGCAAACCCATGCAAGTCAGCCTCTCTGATCAAAACTCATCAGAACACTCAAGCCAGACCTTCCATTAGAGGGCTGTAGAAAATAGAAGGCAAATCTTAGGGCAGCTTTCCTAACAACGTTTCTTTTTCTCTCCAGTAAAAGCCAGCGTTTGTGTAATTGCTGTCTAGCAGAGTCAGCAGTACCCAATGGAGACGTGACCTACATACCTCAGAAATACAACAGATATGTAAGCACTCGTAGATAGATGTAGATAGATGGATGAGATGGGCTAATTGATGGACATTGTGCATGAATATAAACAGGCAGAAATTCATGCCAGAAGGACAAAATGGACAGTTTCCAAGACCTTGCTTTCAGGAATTACAGCACCAGGTAGGAACCAATGATCATCAAGTCGTGCACAATGTGAAAATGACAAATATATTATTTAAATATTCTCTTGCAGTTCTGATTTGTAATTGATTATGTAAGACTTTTTTTTGTGTAAGAATATTATAAATTCTCTTTTTTTTTTTTTCTTTTGCACTGGATCACTGCACTGCAAAGTAATCAAAATTTGTTAGGTATTTTCAACCTGCATGAAGATTTTAGTAAAGTGACAAGCAGAAACATTCAGCTTGGCATTACATGGAGGCAGGAGCAGCAGCCACAGCCTAAGCCCTACATACATCCCCATCTTTGGGTCATCACCAACTTCACCAGCAGCACTTAGCTTGTCAGGCCCCCACACCACAGTGCACAGAGTCACCAAAGGGTGCAGAGACAACTCTGCTTCTGCAGACAGCTTGGGAACAAAGCCTTGGCACCCTGGGAGACCTGCAGACACCTGAAAAGGGGGGGTGTTATTTCTGAGGTGCGCAGGGGACGCTGCCCAGCACTGCTGAGCATGGGAGGGGATCTGCACTTTTTCACCAGTAAAACATAGAAGTGGAACTCTGGCAATTTTATCAGGTTGTGTATGAACAGCTAAGGAATCTGTTTAAGTCCCCAAAAAACCCAAAAATGGTAGTTTTAAAGTCTTGATTGTATTATCACATGCCCAGTTTAAATGACTGCAAACTCCATGGACTCGGTGTAATCATCCCAAACATCAACACAAACAAAATCGAATCCATCTCTGCATTTCAGCCTCAGCAAATCTCTAGCACTCAGAAAAATCCAAATAAAACTGAGCTGTATCCATAAATTTATCTGAGCAGGGCAGGGTTTAAACTAAATAGGCAGCCAGTTGTGCAATATTCTTCCGTAGTCAATACTGGTTCTTAGGAAATTATCTGAGTGAATTAAGTGGAAGACTATTAAACAATTTACACACTTCCTTGTGTTTCAGATGTCTAATTATAGCTGTGTTTGTCTCTCCCCGCAGAACTGTTGTATACCACATGGTATGCATATTTCAGCATCCAGCATTATTAACTCATGACCGACTGTCAGTTGATCATTATCTAACACATGGGGTCTGCAAAAAAAAGCCTTATTTGGGCAAAAGCAGGCTCCGGACCCGCTCCCGCTGCATTTTCCCCCAGAAGAACTTCACTTGGATTATTATCTGCTGTCAATGGAAACTCCGAGGTTACTTATGTGAAATCTGCAGACAGGAAAATAAATCCTCTCTGAGTTTAAACAGTTGATATTAAAACCATCTCCAGCTCGGCTGGTTTAAAGAAAACTCTCAGTTGCCCTCTAGTGTCCCCCTGCTGCCACGCCAGGTAGCCCGCCCGCCACAGCCAAGGTCACACAATTTAACCCGATTTCACGCCAGCAGATTTACTATTTGCCTAATAATTTGCACAAAAGGGTGAGGGGTGGGGGGGGGGGATGCTTTTGCCCCCTGGAAATTTCAGGGCTCGGGCTCAGGAAGCCCAGAGCTTGCATAATGTTTACAGCTGTAATTGAGGCGCATGACACACGGGTTTTATGAGTGAGAATCTCTGAAATCACTCTGTGTGCTGCACTCCATAAAGTTCATTCATAACTAAAAATAGACTAATGTACAAACTGATTTAGCATTATACTGAAGCTAAGGAACATAGGGAGTCTGCAGAATTCCCTAATATGGAAGAGAAGCTGAATTTTCAAAAGCAGCAGTTTATTTGTTTCTGAAAATGGACAACATATGTAAAAGATTTAATATACAGAACCAGGTGTATATATAGCCTAGATCTTCGTATATCCCCATTTTCATTCTATAAAAAGACTTTATACAGCCTGAAACTATAGATTTAATAATAGATTACTGAATTAAGTCTGCACAATCACTTCATAAAAAAAATAATTTCAATTTAAAATACAGCTGAGGGGTTTGGACAATTTCCTGCATAATGTGCATAATGGAGGCCCATCCCTGAAATGTAAATAACACCAGTATTAAAACAAGTCAATCAGGCACATCAAGAAAAAAAAAAAAAGTACATGAAAACAAATGCACTTTCCAGTCTATTCTAAGTAAGGATACCAAACCTCTATTTTATTTGAATGCTGCTTAGATACATTACTACTGCTTCAACTGGCTTTTTTTTTTTTTTCTTTTTTTTTTTTTTTTTTTTTTCCCAAATGTCCTGCTCTTCCTCAGAGAAATCCAGGGCTGACTAAGTCTTAATATTTTGAAAACAGCAAACCATCAGGGTTTTGCAATAAGAATTATTCACTGCCTTCCTGTATACTGTCAGCATTCTTAAAATACTGTTACTATAAAATTAAACAGTGTGCTCTTCAGAAACACATGACGTTGCCTGCTCTGTTTTTTTAACAGTAATTGTGCAATTTTAAAATTCTCTTCTTTCTCAATGCCTTCTCCCCAAACAAATACCTTTGATAGTTATAAGGTCACAAAAACAGTTTAGACTTTTTTTTTTTTTTAAACTCACAGGCCACCTGTAATATTATTGACTGATTACACAGTAAAAATGACAAATAATACTTTTTTTGCTATATATCCTAAGTTAATTATAAGGCCTTCTCTTCTTAATTTGACAAGACTGAAATATCACAAGAAGTACATATGGCAATTCAGAAACTATAATCAGGGAAAAGGCGAAATGAACATTTCAGAAGACAATTTGATTTGCATAAGCAGATATTTGTAAGGCTCCGCCTTTCCCTACTGCCTGAACAGCACTTTCCTTTTCTCTTGCTCTCACTTTCACAGCACAGCTCGCAAGCACAGTAACTGCACTTTCCACTCCAAAGTGTTGACCCAATTGGTAAGAGGAGGCTTTTCCCAACAGCAGCCAGACTCTGTGGGACTCTGAAGAGGCGATACTGTGCACCCAGGCAAGGAGGACACCTGACCCAGTTGTTCCAGTCACACGTGCTGCCACAGCACCCCCACTTTTCACAGGAACATTGTGTCTCAGCTTCAACCTAAGCCAGAGCCGCAAAATACTGAAATTGCCACTAAAACAATAAAGGGGATAATACAGCCCCAGCACAGGATCACCTGCTCCCAGACCCATCTCTCAGGGACAGAGTGGGACCCCTGGCAAGCCACAGCCCCCTTTGTCTGGTGTCTTGGGCACTCCCTTTCTATAGTTCTGCACAACACCTGATGTTGCGCTCTGTTGGCTTAGGCTGCTGGAAGACTGTGGTATCCTCAGAAAGCTCAAAAACTTCTTTTCCTTACTTCACAAAATACACAGCTAGAATTTTATTGACTAATCCTGGTGAGTGCCCTCCTTCTGACAGCATCTAGAAGGCCTCTGACAGGATTCCTCATCCTTATTTCCAATAGTTTGCTCCATTCCTAGATTCACTCACTCTTCCTTCCAACAGATTTAAGTTTTTCCTAGAAGGCTCCTCATCAGCCATGACCTAAAGCTATGTTTAGGAAATCTGACCAAGTGGCATGGGTGGCCAAACCTACATATCTAATTTTAAACAGATAAAACTAGCACCAACACAAATCATCGCCTCTTCCGGATTTCCAAGTACACTGTTAAGTAAGACTTCAGCTAGGTGAATATGAAGATTCATTGTCCCAAGAGATAAATATTGACTGAAGAAAAGCAAAGGTCAAATTGGTCAATATTTATTCAAGAAACTCTAAATCTTGATGCAGTGTAGCATACACTCTGAATGTCTTCATCAGCTATCTCTGAAGTTCTTTTCATTATGACGAAATACTACAAAAGTATCTTCTCCCCTCCAAAATTCATACTAAAAAAAAAATTCATAAACTCAAATGCACCTACTGCAAATAGGAAGCTTTCTGTGCCAGTGGCCTCAGCAAAAGGACATGTTGATTTGCAAATGCTATCTGCCCAGTCTGCATGCCAAAACTCAGTAGCCCTGAACTCTGAAGATGTGAACAACAAAAACTTTCTGACTCATCGCATGGCAATATTTCAGACTACCATAAACAGAATTTCTTCTTTGGTAAGGACCAATGCAGCCCCTTCTTCTTCTGTCTCAAGTATCTGTAAATGAAGACTGAAATTTTATCTCTGGCTTCTATTTCACATGAACATTTACCCTGATACAATGTTAAACAAGAGTTTTGGGGGAGTTAAAGTCCTATTAGTCACTGCGGAAAGTGTATTAGTCTTATTGTTTATCTAAGTTTTCAAGCTTACTGCCTGCTTTCTGAAGGTTTTCTACCATGTTATTTTTGTCTGAAGCCACAGTGCG
The DNA here is from genome assembly GCA_013400315.1 of Bombycilla garrulus. NCBI lineage: Eukaryota > Metazoa > Chordata > Aves > Passeriformes > Bombycillidae > Bombycilla > Bombycilla garrulus. The sequence goes on along the minus strand of VXBU01009302.1, from coordinate 64,083 downwards.
ATGGACTCTTTTCCACACAACAGCACTGCTGAAAGCAAAAACTCCAGAAAGTTTGTAAAAGCTGATTTTTCTGAAGATGCATTATGAAGGAAGACACTTGCATCCTCTGGATTTTAAATGAGATTATTCCCAGAATTCCCTGTAGCACCTTCATACAGCCACTCAGTCATCGGGAAGGTTTTAACACTCCTACTCCAATGTTTGTTCAAAAAGTCCAGCACAACTGGTGAACTCCTATTTCTAACCTTTTGTCTTCACTAAACAGTCAAATGCAGCGGATTTGTTGCAATCACCATGGAGACCTGTTGGTTTCAAATTAGGCACAAACTGTTTGTTTCCTTTGCTATTTTTATTGTGTTTTGAGCCTATTATGCTCATCTCACCCTGCCCTTCCCTTATCTTACTGGCAAGTAAGAAAAATTGGCTTCACTGGGAAGTCAAATCCTAGACACAGCTGCTCCTGAACTCTGCAGAGGATGACGATGGTCTCCCCTTCTCAACTGCCTCTCCTCAGTGTTGCCAACCAGTGAGTCTGCACAAGGTCAGACTGCACTGATGAGGTGACACAGAAGGGCCAAATGAAGTAAATGCCTACTAAGTGGAAGAAAAATGTGAGCCTTGCTTTGTGCAGTTTCACAGTTGGACTGCTAGGGTTGGAAGAATTAATTTATTCACTGCAAAAGGGAATAATAGGCAGGGTTTGTTCTCACATGTGCAATGACATGAATGAACCACGAACCACCGAGGGCCCTGGTGTGGCAAAAGGAACCAGGATGGGGATGAGGATGGGACCATGTGGCAAGGGGGGCAAAGGTGAGGAACTGAAGAATAGGAGGGGTGAAGCAATAGGTACTGGGTGATCTGCACGGTTTGGATTCCATACAGAAAGCGGTTACATCCGGCACTCTCAAGGCAGGTGGAAGTGTCACCAAGAGACACCTGGGCTATTGCAGCCAGACGCTGTGGAGCACCCTCTCACCACGGAAAGGCTGTCCCACACCACTGAAAGCAGGAAGGAGCTGTTAATTGACTCCCAAGTGAAGTCTCTAACAGAAATTCCTTTGGAGGCGCAAAGAAAGACACAAGGACCGATAGTGCTGAATGTAGGTTTCCCACAGCCCAAGTCAATGGGCTCCCTGTGCCAAAAAATGCAGCAGGCTGGGATCTGACAGTCCCAAAGCTGCGTAAGCCAAATGCAAGCCTTTCCCACAGCTCTGTGACAGGTACATTGCTGCCTTTACAACAGCATCAAGTCTCCACTAAAACATTTCTCTGCCTCTGGAGTCATATGCAATCCATAATATGGAACTTAAGTTTAAATTCAAAGGCCAATTAAAAAAAATAAAATCAATGAAATGCTTTTATGAAAGGGAAGATTGATCTGCAGCTTATTACTTCCAGTAATGTAATATTTTAGAACTTTAATAAATAATGCTTTTATCTTGATTGCAAAATAATACCCTGCCATGAAAACACAGAGCAGAGGTAGGAAACGGTTCAACAAGAATTAAAATGTTACACTTTGCACAGAATGGAGCATTACAATTATTGGTGAAACACATTTTTCAAACTTGTTAACACAAAATTAACTATTACATACATCACTTAATTCTATAAGTGCATATATCTCAAAGTACCCATTAGCCAACCGTGCCTAGCTCAGTTTTAATATACATGCAGGCTTTGCAGCACAGAGGGGATGTAACTATGCAAGCGCTGGCACAGTAAACCCTGAAATGGCAAGTGCTATTAAATTGAGATGCAATCACGTTGAAAGGGAAACATTAACAAACAGCAGACAATTGAGAAGAAAATACAGGGCGCTTGTGTTCTAATACATGTGCCTGAAAACCTTATATAACTATTCATTGTCTAGTTCATCTGGCCAGGGGCACCGTTTGCTCTATGCTATACTAATTTTACAATAATAAACTGTTATACAAGCTTTATGCAGTCATGCATATGAAGAGGTTGTGGAAGACATTACATTTGATTATGTTTCCAGCAAAGACACCATCTTGAAATTAAACATAGCCCGGTAGAAGTTTAAAATTAAAAAAAAAAACAAAAAAACAAAAAAAAAACCAGAAAACCACCAGAAAACCTAGCTAAAACAAAAAATAATCCAAACAACAACATCCAAAACAAAAAAAAAAATCCTTTCTAAAAGGTTCCTTTCCTCCCCTATCACCTCCACATTATGCATGACCGAAAAATACCACTCATTCTTGCATTGTATTATATTCCATAACACAATGCAAGAATCTGCATGTTTCTGGACTATGCTCACTGGAAGACAATCAGTGATTTTTGGAAATGCATGGGTTTTTTAAAATACACTTTCTTTTTTTAAAAACAAAGCAAAATGGTTTACAAAGCCAAAAGGAATGCATGAAATAGTTGGGGTGTAAAAACCATGTAATTTTTTGCTTTAGCATGAACCAACATGAACCATTCAGATGCCTTAGTTAAGATTTAGCTGTACCACTAAACATTCGTAGGATAGCAGTTGGAAAACTTGGGGATGAGAGACATAGGGCACAAAAACATACACACTACAAAGAAGATGCAATCCAGAAAAGTAATTTCATATTCCACATTTGTCTGTGGAATTGTCTGAGAATTTTCTGCTCAACATTATTTCCAGGTTTATCACAGCAGTTCAAAACTGGCTATATTTAGTCACTGACCAGTGCCAGAAAGCACTACCAGACTATAGGATCATGGCATATTTTAAGTTTGATATCTCATCAGCCATCAAGGCCAAAAATAAAATGCCTGTTACAATCAAAAAGAGTAAAAGCCTCAGAGCTTCAAGATACATGAGCGATTTTTTCAGCTACGTCATGAGATAACTCAAAAATCACATTCTGATTATTATGTGCCTGATACTTCCTGACCACCCTCTACATATTTTGATTTCAACATTTTAACATCTAATCTAAAAAAATCCCATTAAAGCTAGTGAAGCAATGTTTTATGTGGGGCCCCTGAGGCACTTCCACATGCAAATCCCACCACCACATACCAAAAGCAAAGAGCCGGCACTCAAGTGGCACTGAAGCTGATGGGTATAAGAGCAAACCCCAAAAAGCTTTAATACCAGATTCTGATCTAAATCACAGCACTGTCAATTCAAAGTAATCGACTCCTGTGGATTTACATGAGTGGAAAGGAGATCCTAATCTTGTTCTTAACCTTTACCTTTGAAGTAGAGATGATCACAAATCAGGTTTTCCTATCCAACAGGAAAATGTCAGAATTTCATAACTTTCTTCAAATCGGGCAGGCAGTCAAAAATGTTCTGAGCAATACTAATAGGCTTTTTAATTTTAATGCGTCTAATGAGAAGAAAACAACTGGAAATACTTATACAGATTAAAACTCTCATCTCAAATGGTTTTTACAAGACAGTACATCCCACTGAATGTGGGCTCAAAGCCCTGTGCTTGAACAGCGAGCGCTGAGTTCCCTGAGCTGCTGTAATGGTACCACCACTGGAGAGAATGAGGAACAGCACCAAAACTCACCCAGAGAAAGGGATGGGTACAGGAAATAGCCACACTGGCATCAGCTGTTGGCCCTGAGAATATGTCAACCCATGATAAAAGTTAATCTTTCCAATCCTACACCAAGCATTTAATTTAAACCTTTCTGATAAAAAAAATAAAAGAAAAAAAGGGGCAAAAAGACCAAAATCCAAATATACATATAGTGGCTGCGGGCTGTTACTGTGGAAAAGTAACATTCCATTTAAATGGTATCTTCAAGTGCTAAAAGAAGGCATGAAGGAATTGATTCAATAGAATGAGACAACTTCGTGTGAGGTAAAAGTTACATCAGAATTAAAATGCAGCAAAAGTGGGAACCAGAGGCAATGAAAGAAAAGGGGTGGAGTCAAGCCCTAGCAAGGGGATTGCCTGGAGCTTGGATCCACGGCCAAATGCTCCTACCAGAGTAAACAGGAACCTCACCCACTCTCTAGCTGCACGAGTGCAAGACAAGATGGCCAAACTATCTTCAGCCACTAAGGACTGTTTGTTATTTCCTGTAATCTATTTAACCGTTGTTCCCTTGCTTCGGTCTAGGCTTCTGAAACTGCAAAAGTCCATCCAACTGCAGCCTCCTGCAACTGCTTCTGGCTGCATGACCCATCTCATCTCTGCCTCTGACTGACATGCCAACTGGAGCTTGTATTTGCTACCTTGGGACTGTCCAATTTTCATGGATCTGTGTGCTTAGACCCAGTCAGGACAGCCCTGATGCCTTCTCCAGCTCACCTGAAATGGGAGCTGATGTTACTGCTCATTCATCTTGGCTTCCTTTGCTCTCCTGAATATTTCTGATGGTTGCTAGGCAACTATTGTTGAATACATGCATGAGGCATTAATTGTATGAGCACTTTAAAAGAGGAAAATTCTTTAAAACTGAGGACATTGCCATACCAAAAATAGGATATTTCTTTTATGAAGGGCAACACTCGTGGCTGGGAATGTTGAAGGCTGCAGTATGTCAGAGGCCAGATGAGTCACTCAGATTACTCACATGCAGCGCAGCACAAAAGCGGCATCTTAGCAGACCTGACTTTATAATAAAGTTTTATTTTAAATTAAGTGCTTCAGATCTAGTTTTATCTTCTGACTGCTGTCATTGGGATATCACAGTCCACATTTTCATGAAATTAATTGTGCTGGGTCCAGCTGCTGTTACAGTGTTAGAACGTAGGGAGTGTATCAATTCAGTACCTTCTAAACCAAACATGGCACCAGCAAGTATTCCTCTTTGCTGTACTTCAAAGAGATGCTGTAGTCTAACTGCTGATCCTAAGTGCTCTGTGCTTCTTACCCATAAATGTGGATTTCATTTTATAGGGTCTTTTTTTCCAAAATACATTCCAATGTCATGATCAAGCTCTAAAGACAGTAAACACAGACTTCCATAAACTGACTTAAACTTCTAAACTAAGCAACTGCAAGGATTTGCAGCTAGGTAATTTTTAGGAGGGGGCTGTTTCATAAATCTCATCTCTAATATACCCTAACATTCATAATGTACACGTATTCATCTTAATTACAGGCTGCCTTTCAAAACAACCAGCACCAAAAACCTCCTGAACAACCATCGTTTTCTGTCAAATGAGTACAGTTATGGTACATTGCAAAATCGGGATGCTATAAAAGAATGAGGGCAACTATACTGCTCATTTTAAACATGGTAGTCTGACCCTGAGAACAACCTTTTCCATTTTTCAAATTTGTGCTCTACCTCTGTGAAAGTTCGGAATGGGACACAACCTCAGCTCAGCAAAGTTCAGCTGAGGTTCCTAAGACTTGAAGGTGAAGGGACTTATTTAATCAGGGAAGTGAGAAGCAGAATCATCAACACCTACTTGAAGTAAACACGCCACCCCACAGCAAACAGCTGTTTTTTACTGGGAGTTCAACTTCCACTACAGTTGCAAATCCAGAGTGAAACACAGGAGGGTGATGATAGAGCTGGAAGATCACATCGTACCTCTCTGTTGAAGCAGCAGCAGTGTCTGTGAATAGCACTTATGTTAGCAGGATGATCACCACTAGCATTTTCACATGTTCCCTTACACCTTCTGTGACCTGAAACTGCTGATTTCAAATACATTCAATCTCTTCTACTACCCACTTGTTTATAACATCATCTTTTTAATTAACATCTCTTTAAAGCTATTACAAAGCTAAGGTGATCAGAGATGTCTGTGAAAGACTCATCCGGGGAAGACTCATGAAGTAGAAACTGTAAGTCTGCCGGTGATCTTGCAGTGTTTTGCCATACATTTAAATGACATGCTACTGTGTTACTACTGAGTTTTCCATTCTCCACCTGAGGAGACAGCCCTTTGCAGAAGTTACTGTAAGTAGCCTAAAATGGACCTAAACTTTCCCCTGAGCTGATCTCCTGACAAGAGAACAGGCCAGGGATTGATCAGACCCCAGAGACCAGAGCAGAGGATCACATTGCCCACAGCAGTCAGTGCTCGGAGGCAAGCAACTGCTCATGGTGGATGGAGACAGGTAAGGAGAACAAAAAAGACACAGGCTATCAACAGCCACCAACACGGATCAGTGAAGACACCGTTGTTTAGCTCCTACTATACCATATTTCCTCCATAATTCTGTTCCTCATTCTCCTGTCCACAGAACAGATGCAAAGCTCTGCCTTGTCTAATTAAGAGTGCAAGCAAATTTTCTGAAGGTTTGCTTTACTGCATAATGGACACAAGTTCCAGCACAATCTAGCCTTTGCTGGCCCGGATACTACAAATTACATATATTAATAAAGTTACATTTTTTAAGGTCAGAAGGAATTAGTGCCTTGTTTACCTTCTGCAGATAACTGCCTATACACCTGAGTGACTACTGGATGAAGACAGTATCTCTCCTTTGAGTAAGGGTCCCGTCTTTTGCAAAGCAGTATTGATTTAAAGGATTCAAGTAATAAAGAACCTATGTTACTCCTAGCTATGGTGTCAGCGTGGTTAATTACCCCTCACTGCTACCTAACTGTTGTGCTTTAGTTTCAACATTAATTTATCTGCTTCCACTTTGAAGCATGGGGTCTTGCTATCTGTCTGCCAAATTACAGAGACCTCTACTGCCACAGGTCTCCTCTTTATGGAAGTACTAACAGACTGATTGGGTCCCTTCTTAGTCTTCTCTGCACTAACTGGAGTGACATTCTTTGGTCTCTCACTTAGAAGCAAGTTTTCTGTCCCATGAGCTGCTTTTTGGGCCCTTCCCTAACCCTGTCCAGTATCTGAATATGCAAAGGACAGCCATCAGAATCAGGTACAAAGATAAAAGCAGGGAAAAACCTCTCTAATAAAACTCCTCCTGCTCTTCCATGTTTGTCTACAAACCCATAGCTCAGAATAATAATTTGAGTATTAGTAGTGCAGTTATTCCATGAAATTGTACCACCCTTTTTGCAGCAAGCCATCATCATTTGACTGACTAACCAAAAATGTTAGCTCTTAGGGGGTTGATAATGACTTCCTCTGGCATTAGAGGCAGGAGTAGTAACACCTCTCTATTTCTTCTCTCTATTCCCTGCTTATTAATCCAAGAAGCAGGTCTACTCTCCTACTGCAGTCAGTTGGTTATCTACCATTACCCCCATGTAATTCATGCCGTTAAGACCAACACAACAGCCCTGAAGCACACAGAAACGCTGCCAGATCACTAAAAGACCAAGATACACCTGTATCTAATACTGAGGCCCAAACTTCAGCTGAAATGTGAACTATCACTGCTTCACTCACCTTTGGCCCACCATGGACAATATATCAGCTAATA